>JAVXUL010057228.1:0-25340 GCA_035590515.1 Trichilia minutiflora
AACATATTCTTTTATTTTACATTCCATGGTTGTTGCATGTTTATATAAGCATACTCCAGGTATTCTGGGGTGTGACAAAAAATCCATACGACTCAAAATGTTTAAAATGACGAAATGAACATGTAAACGAGTTAGAATCGAAGCTAGAAACCTCGTGGTGTGGTCGGTTTACTCCGATTTCGCCTCTAACTCGAAAAACCCCTATTTCTCCTCCAAGAACCCTAGCTTCTCTTTTTGATTCCTGTGCTCCAATCCACCAATTGATGCTCTCGGGTAGTTAAATGCGTAAAATGTAGTTCGCAGATGAAGAGAAATCAAAATTTGGCAAAGATTTGGGTGATGGATAGAGAGGGCGAAGTGAAGAGAGAAAGAGAAGAGAAAAGGAGAAAAAGGAGGAAACCCTAAAAATTCAACCCCCTGGCCCCTATTTATAGAAAAAGGGCGAAATTATCATTTTGCCCTTAAATTTTCTTAAGGAGAAGTTTCTAGAAGAGGGTAATTTTGGTCATTTCGTGTCGATTCGATCGAATGAATCGGAGATTCGTTCGATCAAACCACCCCCTTCGATCGAACGAATAACAGTTCGTTCGAACGAATCCTTTAGCATCTACAGAAGTCAAAAAGCTTCCAAATTGTCTGTCAAACGAAACCATGTTCGATCGAATGAATCAACACTTCAGTTGAACGAATCTCTCATCGGTCGAACGAATCTGAAGCCACAAATTTTTCAGAGAGTCCTCAAAATTTCGGTTGAACGAATCATTCATTTTGTCGATCGAACCCGCCAAAAATCGAAATCTCTCTTTAATACTTTCCAAATGAGTATAGAATTACACCCACAAGCACACGGGATATGAAATGAATGCAGATGTATGAACTAGAGGAGTAGAAAATGACAAATATACCCTCGGGGTCTAAACACGGGTGTTACATAATTGTCCAGATAATTTAGTTATCTAAATTATTCTATACAAAAAATATATTGACTAGGCATCGATATAGTATAGTAGACATATTAAATGTCTTCAATGAATATCATGAGATTGATATTGGTGTCAGTAACATGATAGTCATATTATTATAACATTAATGTAGATTAATAGTTAAAGCACTATTTTTCGAACTTGACCAAAGTTATAATGAATCATACGGAAGTAGGTTGTTAATAATTTATCATATGATTATACCAGTACATTAATTATTCCTTTGACTTGAGACGTCATTGTCGTTATTTGATATAGATGTATATGGTTTATATGGTGTATAAATGCGAGACCAATCACATCTCGTGCAAGAAATCGATTAGGTCACGTATTGTTTATATTAAAATACAAATGATTGTCAATACGGGATCTATGGACTTGATATAAAGGATTTTAAGGTTCTATTGACTTAGTCTGATTTCGAATTTCCAATCGAACATTGATAAACATATGAAGTCAATGTCTTTGGTCAAATCACTTAAAAATTAAGCGAAAGAGTTTGTAGTAACGAGTTTAAAGTGTATTGACCATTGCTCTGAGCAGTGATTGAATTTTAGAGTTTTGACATCCGTGAACACTAACTTGGTTGGGATTACATGAACAGAAGGAATATATTCATATAGAACATATAATCGTGTGTAAAAGGTTCGATAAAATCTTTCTTTATTATAGTTTAGGGATTATGACATATTACTAGATATCAACCATAATCATTAAACATCGAATGCTTCAAAACGGGCTTGATTAGATCGATTCTGGCTCACAACTAATACTACAGTAAATCTAAGAGGTCACAACTAATAACTAATACTTATTCTTGCTTCAAAAATGAGTAAATATTATCTACAAGAGTACTAGGACGTTCTGAGATAATATTAGGCTGAAATGTGTAAACTATTGACACGTTAAACATTTTATTAGCTTGAGAGCTTTATATTTAATTCTATTATAATTGATAGTAAATTATAATATTCTATTTATATTTAGATATAAAATTAAAATAAAAATAAGTTTGGTCAAAGTTGGTTTGACTTGGCTAGGGATGATTTTAAAATTATTCTAAATATTAAGGGAAAAATCATTATTTGCCATTTTATTATTACAAAGCTTGTTTGCCAAACTTTAGGACCTATTTGTCTTTGATAATATTGTTTTAGGCATTTAAGTAACTATAGTAAAAATTATAAGTAAGGGCCTTTATTATTTTTTCATAAATTAATGCCATTTGTTAGATGTTAACAAAAATTAAAAAGCTCTCAACCTCTCTTTAATATTCAGCCAGGTCAAGAAAGAGCTACTAAGGTTTAAATCTTGGATACTCTAAAGTTTTGGAATTAAATCTTCATCAATTTGTACCTAAGGTCAGAGATCTATATGTTAATTTTGTGATTTTTGCCTTATTTTGTCATATTAATCAGTTGTTAATAATCATACCAATCCATCGTGTATTCACCCTTAATAATCTTAAATTTTCAAAATCTAGTATAGTAGGGCGTATGTACATCCTTTTCTTTTATTAGAGATAGTATGTCTCGTTGAAGAAAGAAGGTCAACTCATCGATTGAGCCTCAATTACTTGATATAGAATGCCACTAAATTCTATAATTTATCTATTCCTCTAAAGCTTTTAATTCTAAATGTTCAGAGGTGAGCTCTAATATCACTTGTTGGTCAAGAAATAGCAATGACAAGAGGAAGGTGAATTGGCAATTCCAAAATTTAAAAGCTAAATGGTGTTTATATAGTAAATAATAATTTCAAGGAAGATGATAATGAATTAAACACAAATAAGCAATCATAATGATGTCAACCCGAATAGTTAGTAACGAACTTATGCTGAGTTAATGATGGTTGAATCTTTAGAAAAACCAAAATCAGATTATGGTGATAAAATCTTGACCCAATTGTTTAATTTAATCCAAAAACCTAAGTATGTTAAACCCTAGACCCAAATATATAAACAAACAATGAACCAAAGGTTTATGATGAAAGTGATGACGCCACACTCAAAAAGAGATTCACAAGTGGAACGCCACAAGATTGAATTCTTGACAAGTTTTAAATAAATCTTAAAAGAACAAAGAGAAAACTCTCAATTTGTTACTCAAGTTACTGTTTATATCACTATGCTCTCTCCCTAACAGAACATCCCTTTATATATGCAATTAATATAATCCTGTATAGGTAACTAATATACTTCCTTAATAAAGATTTCCTAACCCTAAATAGATTACAATAAAAGAAAGACTTTAGGCTTAGCTTAAACAAATGTCCAATCCACATAAAATAAAATAAAAAACTTTTAGACTCAATAAATGTCCAGCTCAAATAACAATTAACACATCTTCATAATATAATTGACATAACTAAAGCCCAAACATAAAGCTGTGCTTAATTAACTTATTTCTGGACTTGAATCAAATTAATCAATTGTAGCTCCTCTTTTGCCCCAAATTGCCAAGATTGATCATATTTGATGATTGTGGTTCAATACTGCTACTTATTACTTGAATTAGCCCATTTAAAGCTTTACTCATTTCTTTGGCTCTAGCTCTCATAATTGGACCTTCCGTTATATACAATGGATCCCTCCTTGTCTATAAATTAATCCGATTCTCATCATTATCCCACTCTTCAAAAGGATTTGTCCTCAAATCATCAACTACATCAAAAGAAGAAAGATCAGAAATATTAAATGTAGCACTAACATTATACTCACCAGGTAAATCAAGTTTGTATGCATTGTCATTGATGCGTTCCACCATTTAGAAATGACCATCTCCTTTTGGTTGTAACTTGGATTGCCTTTATGCCGGAAACCTCTCCTTACGCATATGTACCCAAACCCAATCTCTAGGCTTAAAAATGACCTTCTTATGTCCCTTGTTGACTTGTTTGGTATATTGCTCCATTCTTCGCTCAATTTGTTGACGTACCATCTCATGAAGTTTTTTCATCGAGTCAGTACTTTTTTCACCATCTAAACTCATGAACTCATTAACAGATAATGGCATTAAATCTAATTATGTTAAAGGGTTAAATCCATAAACAATCTCAAAAGGTGAATAACCAGTAATAGAATGCATAGCCTTATTATATGCAAATTCTACAAATGACAAGCAATCTTCTCAAGTTTTTAAATTTTTTTTTATAATGGCACGCAATAAAGTAGAAAGAGTATGATTTGTTACCTCAGTTTGTCCGTTAGTTTAGGGGTGACAAGTAGTAGAGAAAAGAAGTTTAGTACCTAGTTTTTCCTATAGAGTCCTCCAAAAATAACTTAAAAATTTGGCATCTCGGTCTGACACTATACTTTTTGGCATTCCATGAAGTCATACTACCTCCCAAAAGAATAAATCAACCACGTTTGTTGCATCGTCAATCTTATAACATGGAATAAAGTGCGTCATTTTGGAAAATCTATCCACAAAAAAAAAAATAGCATTCCAACCCTTCCTAGTCCTAGGCAATCCTAATACAAAGTCTATAGATAAATCTATCCAAGGATGATTAGGAGTGGACAATTGCGTGTATAAGTCATGGGATAACATTCGAGACTTAGCTTGCTTACAAGTTATGCATCGCTCACACACTCTCTCCATAGCATATTTTATGTGTGGTTAAAAGAAATGCTCCACTAAGATGTCTAGTGTATTCTTCACCCCAAAATGTTCCATTAAACCTTTACCATATGCTCTCTCATGACTAATTCTCTCAAAGAACTCATAAGCACACATAACTAATTTTCTCTAAATAAAAACCCTTTGTGTCAATAAAACTTTTCAAATGCATATTTCTCACATGCCTCATATATGTCAGCAAAATCACTGTCACAAATAAACCTTTAAGATACTCAAAACCCAATAATTTTGGATTAAGAGTAGAGATAAGGGCATACCTTCAAGACAAAGCATCCGCGATCACATTTCCCTTGCTTTGCTTGTACTTGATGACGTATGAAAAGGTTTCGATGAAGTCAACCCATCAGGCATGTCTTTTATTCAATTTCCCTTGCCCCTTCAAGTACTTTAATGACTCGTGGTCCATATGTATGATAAACTCCTTAAGCCAAAGGTAGCGCTACCATGTTTCCAATGCTCTAACTAGCGCATACATCTCCTTGTCGTATGTAGGATAATTTAGCATTGTGCTATTTAACTTCTCGCTAAAGTATGCAATCATTCTTCTTTCTTGCATAAGAACTGCTCCAATACCTAAACTTGAAGTTTCACATTCAATTTCAAAAGTTTTAGAAAAATCAAGTAAGGCTAATAATAGAGATGAACTTAGCCTCTCTTTAACCAAGTTGAAGGCATTTTCTTCATCTTTTTTTCACTTAAAATCCACGCTCTTTTTTACTACTTCAGTCAAAAGTGCTACAATGGTGCTAAAGTCCTTTACAAACCTCCTATAGAAGCTAGCCAATCCATGAAAGCTTCGCACTTCTGTAATGGACTTTGGTATATGCCACTCACAAATGACCCTAACCTTTTCCTCATCAACCTCAATTCCTTTAGCACTCACAATGTAACCAAGAAAAGAAATTTCATTAGTGCAAAAAGAATATTTCTTAAGGTTACCAAACAATTATTCTTCATGCAAAACAGTCAAAACAGCCCGCAAATGATAGACATACTCATTTAGGGTTTTGTTGTACACAAGGATATCATAAAAATAGACAACCATAAATTTTCCTATAAAAGTACTAGGTACATTAGTTAAACCGAAAAGCGTAACTAACCACTCATGTAACCCATGCTTAGTCTTAAATACGATTTTCCATTCATCACCTTCTTCATCCTAATTTGGTGATATCTACTCTTTAAATCAACTTTTGAAAACAATGATGATCCATACAACTTGTCTAACATATCATCTAAACGAGGTATGAGATGACAATACTTTATCATAATTTTGTTGATCGCACGACATTCAACGCACGTTCTTCACGTCCCATCCTTCTTAGACACTAGTTTACCAGCACCACACATGGGCTCATGCTTCTTTTATGTACTCCTTCTTTGTCAATTCTTTGACTTATCATTATAACTCCTTCGTCTCCTTAGGATTACTCTTATATGCGGGTCGATTTGAAATAGTCGCTCTAAGAATGAAGTCAATTTGGTGTTCAATGTCTCATATAGGTGGCAATCCACTCGATTTGTTAGGAAATATATCTTTAAATTCCTGCAAAAGATTTCACAACACTAGGCAAAGAATTGTCAAGATCTTTAGTGTTAAGCAAGGCTTCTTTGTAAAGAAGCAAAATCATTGATTGCCTAACAATGTAGGCTGTCCTCACATCACTCATTTTTGTATATGCGCTCACTAATTTACTCTCATTTTCTTTAACACTCTTTTCTTCTCACATTCGCTCATTTTCTTGCCATTGTGTTTATTCTCTCCCTCTCTTTCTTTCTTTAGCTCATTCCCTCTTTGGACTCTCATTTGGTCTACATAAACTTGTTTTGGGTTCAATGGAACTAGAGTGATTAGTTTTCCATCTTTCACAAAGGAATATTGATTCTTGTATCCATCATGTGTAACACGTATATTATATTGTCAAGGTCTCCCTAGCAATATATGACTAGCTTGCACTGGTACCACATCGCATAAAATCTTATCTTTATGTTTACCAATCGAAGATGCTACTAACGCTTGTCTTTTCACCCTCACTTCTTCGTTATTACTCAACTACTGCAATCTATAGGGTTTGGGGTAATTTATAGTAGGCAAGCACAATTTTTCAACTAATTCTGTGATAGTAACATTGGTGCAACTCCCTCCGTTAATAATCATGCTACATACTTTGTCTTGAACAGGGCATCTCATGTGAAAAATATTCTCATGTTGCATTTCATTCTCTTCCCCCACTTGTAATGTCAAAACTCTACATACTATAAGTAAATTTCCATTGATTGAACGTTTAATTTCATCTTCATTTTCTTCTAATTATGGCATAGAGTCTCTTCTTAATTTTCAATAATACCATCATCCCTCAAAACCATGGTATGCTTGTTTGGACATTAGAATGCCACATAACCTCTTCCCAAACACTAAAAACACTTAATATCGTGATTTTGACTAGATGTAGACTCATTCTTCCCTTTATCTCTGTTGGCACAAACTACCTTCTCCTTAGGTATCTTGATCTTAGGTCTAAGTGTAAACCTTTCTTCTCTTTTACTCCTATTCAATTTTCATGATGATGAAGATCCCAAATTCTGCTCGAATCTAGTGGAAACACTCTCCTTCTTGAGCTGTCTTTCATAGCCATATGAACCATTTCCTCTAACTTCACATAATGTTATAATTCTACCACATTTGTTATATCTCGGTTTAGCCCTTAAAGAAACCTCACCATGGTAGCTTCCCAATCCTCTATCATATTGGCTCTAATTATAGCAACTTCCATCTCTTTATGGTAGTCCTCTACACTCCTAGACCCCTGGGTTATACCTTGTAGCCTTTGATATAACTCTTGGTAGTAGTGGCTTGAATAAACCATCTTCTCATGATCAACTTCAACTCTTCCCAAGTATAAACTGGTTGCTCTCTATTTCTCCTCCTACTAATCACTAATTGATCCCACCAAATGACTGTATAATAAGTAAATTCAACTACAGTGAGTTTAACTTTCATCTCCTCCGAGTAGTGATAGCAATCAAAAACCAATTCTACTTTTCTTTCCTACTCAAGGCAAGCGTCCGGATCATTTTTTCCTTGGAAAAATGGTATTTTTAACTTAATACTACCCAAATCTCGATCAGCCCTGTCCTCTCGTCTATCAAATTTAAAATCTCCCTATTTTTTCGTCTTCCATAATTCTTATCTCTTCTATAAGTTCTACCTCTAGAACCTTCTCTGCCTTTATCCACCCTTGGTATACCCATACTCGAATTTATATCCCCATCAAACAATTCACCTCTAACATCATATTCATCCATTATATCCTCCCTCGACTCTATAGGTGTTCTAGGCCTCTGCCTTCTTTGTAATTCGATTATGGTTGCCCTCTGGTCATCTATTTGGTCTTGAATCTCTTTAAATTTTAAATCCAACTTCTTAAACTGTTGTTGCATGGCTTTGAGTACAAGTGAGACATCCATCCTTCCTTCCTTCGCTCTACTTTTATCTTGGTTAGATGACATAATTAAATACCTATAGAGAAAGGTTAGAATGAATCACTACACTCTCTCACGTGTTTACGTTCAGGCTTGTGTTTGCACACAATTAACTAAGCAATTTTTCTCAACCTACCTCTTTAATTCGTTAAGCAAACTATTATAAACTAAATCAAGCTTTACTTACAGTGAACAATTCCCAACAAATCACTCAAGGAACGACATAAGAATAGCAAAACGAATGAATATGAATTGAGACAAGTGAGGAATCAAGGATAAAAATAAATGAGGAAACAATTAATGAAATAATTAGCAACTAATTTTTCCCAATCAAGTATCCAACACTCAAGCAATAACGAACTCAATGCTCATACATTCTGAGATGTGTACAATAAATATATATTTTGTCCAAGCTTTCTTTCTTTTTTTTCTTTTCTTTTCTCTTTTTTTAAAATAACACAAGAATAAAAAAATAATGGTAACACAATAATTAAATAAGAAGGGATACTTTTTTCTCTTTTTTAAAATTTTTTTCTAGATTTTTTTCAAAAATGAACCCTAATCTTTGGAATCAAAGGATTAGTTACCTAAAAACAAAAAATAAGAAATTAAAGAAAGGATAAATAACCTGATTTAGAACCTGGGTTCTGATACCAAATCTGATGTGAACCCGACTAGTTAGCAACAAACTTGTGCTGAGTTAATGATGGTTAAATATCTAGAAAAGTCAAAATCAGGTTATGGTGATAAAACCTTGACCCAATTGTTTAGTTTAATCCAAAAACTTAAGGTATGTTAAACCCTAGACCCAAAGATATAAATAAACAATGAACCAAAGGTATAAATATGATGAAAGTGATAACGCCACACTCGAAAAGAGATTCACAAGTGATAAGTCAGGAGTGGAACATCACAAGATTGAATACTTGATAAGTTCCAAATAAATCTCAAAAAAACAAAGAGAAAACTCTCAATTTGTTACTCAAGTTACTGTTTATATCACTATGCTCTCTCCCCAATAAAATATGCCTTTATATAGGCAACTAATATAATCCTATAGGTAACTAATATACTTCCTTAATAAATATTTCCTAACCCTAAATGGATTACAATAAAATAAAGACTTTGGGCTTAGTTTAAATAAATGTCCAGTCCAGATAAAGTAAAATAAAATAAAAACTTTTAAACTCAATAAATGTCCAACCCAAATAATAATTAACATATTTTATAATATAATTGACATAACTAAAGTCCAAACATAAAGCTTTGCCTAATTAACTTATTTTTGGACTTGAACCAAATTAATCAATTGTAACTCCTCTTTTGCCCCCAAATTACCAAGATTGATCATATTTGATGATTGTGATTCAATACTGTTACTTATTACTTAAATCAGCCCATTTAAAGCTTTATACATTTCTTTGGCTCTAGCTCTTATAATATGACCTTCTTTTATATGCAATAGATCCTTCCTTAGGCTTCTCTATAAATTAATTCGATTCTCAACGTGACTTAGGGACTATGGTGCGTTGCTAGATACTAATCATACTCATTGAGCAACCGAAATGTTCAGAGTCAAAATATTCGGCATATATTCACGGCTGAATCACGGTGAACCTTCATGGTCTATTAAGATCCTCTAACCCTTCTTCACATGAGAGAGAGATTAAAACATTATCGAGAGAGGGTTAGCACCCTCATGATAATATAGAAATAGGCCGAAACTAATACGCATAATAGTTATACTATTGTATATTCTTTAAAGTGTTAAAGAAATGATATATTGATATCATTAGGTTATTTAATGTAAATAACTTGCCAAATTTGATAATAATGATTATTAAATAAGTTAAAGTATGATTTTAAGACAAAATAATAAAAATTAAATAAAATAGTTTTATTTAATGTAAAATGATCATTTTGTCCCTCATATGATACATGTGTGTAATTCATTTTAAATTACATATTTAAATTTGATAATTTTGATTATCAAATATATTAAAATATAATTTTAATATAAAATGATAAAATCTAAATTAATGTATTTAATTTAGAATGAAATGACTATTTTACCCTTATATGCAAATGTGACCAATGACATTATGATAATTGTACTATAATTATAAATTTTATTTAATCCATTATATTAATTCATTTGTTAATTAATTTGACCATTATATGATTTATTTAAGTGTTAAATAATTTATAAAAATTATTTTTATAAATGGCCACAAATTAAACACATAGCATTTTATAAGTGATTTATGAAATTGATTTTGTGTTTAATTTTAATTGGTTCATTTGTATGATTGCACACATCAAAAATGAGAGGAATTGTATCACATTATCTCCAATTATTATATCATATTTATGAGATAATTAGAAATTAAATGAAAAATATATAAACCATTTATTTTTCATTTTTTTGGCAACGGAAAATGAGATTTTCATTTCTCTCTCAAAGCAAAATCCGGCCACATGAAGGAGAAGCAAAGGGATGGTGTCAAGTGAAGAGGAATTATAATTTTTGATCTCATCTTCATCACTTTTGAAAGAACTCAATAGGAGCAATAAAAGCCCTAAGGTAATGGTTTGTAATTTCCATTGTTTTCTATGCTTTTAGCCTAGGGTTTCTTATTGAAAAACTTACAATTTATGTATGATTTAGACCATAGAACCTTTAGGGAGTGCCACCGAAGTCTCATCTTATGAAGATGATTAATCTATAGGGCAGCTTTATGCCTTAGGTTTTTTTATAGACTCTGCTTTGCGAACGGATTTGATCTTGTAGTCACTCCCACCTATATTTGAGCAATTTATTGTTAATTATAACATCAACAAATTGGAATTGACTCTTTCTGAATTGATGAATAAAATCAATTCTTTTTATAAAATAACCAAAAGAAAAGGAAAAGATACTATTCTTGCCACCGTTTCTTTTAGTCAGAAATCGAAGAAAAAGAGCAAGAAAACCTAGGGTATGAAACCAAAAGATGGTGTCTCTAAAAAAAAGGAAAGGGTAAAGACAAAGGCACATCAGTTGTCGAAAGCCAAGCAAATGATGAATGTCATCACTGTAAAAAGCTCGATTACTTGATGAGGAATTGTCCTCTTTATCTAGACAACTTGAGAAAGAAGAAGGTATAAGGTATATTTTCTTCTTATGTTATTTAAACTGAATTAAATGTTATTTTAGATTCACATTCATAGATTATTAATTCAGTTGCTACCTCACATATTTTTATATGCTTGCAGGACCTTCATAGTAAGGAGTTACTAGATCATGGTGTAGTCAAACTCAAGATGGTAAATGATGCAACTGTTGCAGCTAATTACTTAGGGACTTGTAAATTGGTTTTATCATCAGGACATACTTTTATATTACACAATGTTATGTATTTTGATACTGCCAATAGAAACATTTTGTTTGTAAATCAAATATGTAAACAAGGATACATGTTTACTTTTGATGAATATAAATATTATATTTATTTGAGAAATAAATTTGTTGGCACTACTCTAAATGTAAATGGTTTATATGTTCTTGAAACAAATAAAATTAATATGACAAATACCATTAATAAGAAAAATCTAAAAAAAATAATTCAAAATTAATTTGGCATCATAGATTAAGTCATATTGGAGAAAAACAGATTGAAACGATGGGTAACAATAGACTTATAGGTCTATTAGATTCTGAACCTTATCTAACTTATGAATCCTATCTTCAAGATAAAATAACCAAATTACCCTTAACTAGTAAGGAAAATAGAGCTAATGAAATTCTTGAATTAATTCACACAATGTATGTGGCCCATTTAGTGAAATGATTAGAGGTAATTTCTCATACTTCATAACTTTTACTAATGATTATTCACAGTATGGTTATGTATACTTATTGAAGTATAAATATAAATCATTTAAAAAGTTCAAAGAATTCAAAAATGAAGTAGAGAAACAAACAGAAAAGAGTATTAAAATTTTACAATCTGATCGTGGTAGAGAATGCTTGAGTATTGAATTTTTAGATTCTCTTAAACTCAATAATATTATCTCTTAACTAAATCCTCATTATACACCTCAGCATAATGGTGTATCAGAAAGGAGAAATCATACCTTACTTGATATGGTATGATCTATGATGAGCTTCACAAACTTACCTTCATATCTTTAGGGATATACTCTAAATACCGTAATGTATATCTTGAATAGGATCCTTTCTAAAATAGCTCTCAAGATACTATATGAGATATGGTTTGGAAAGCCACCAAGCTTTAATCACATAAAGCCTTAGGGTTGTCCAACTTATATTAAAATTATTAAATCTGATAAGCTGGATACAAAATCTGAAAAAGATTGATTTATTGGATATCCTAAAGAGAGTTTAGGATATTATTTCTTCTTTCAATTGATTGTAGTATTTTAATCAATAGACATGCATAGTTCTTTAAAACTCAATTCATTGAGTGGTGTAGGTAGAAAAATTGAGCTGTCAGAAGAGTCTGGAGAGTTCAATCATGACCAGTCTCAGATTAATAAGCCTGTTGATGAACCAATTAATATAGATGACTCTATTTGATCTAATCCTCAGCCTTCTGTAGACCAACCTCTTTGTAGATCATTAGGGTGTCACGTCCTCTACAACGATACTTCTTCTTATCAACATATGATTTCGAATCATTTATCATAGGAGAAGATAAACAGAGGGAAGATTCTAGATCATATAAAAAGGTGATATTAGCTATCAATTCTAGAAGATAGCTTAAAGCCATGAAATTTGAAATGGACTCCATGTATACTAATCAAGTATGGTCATTTATTGATCTACCAGAGGGAATTGTTCCTATTAGTTGTAAATGAATTTATAAAAAAAGATTGGTAAAGATGGCAAAGTAGACACTTATAAAGTTAGATTGGTGGCAAAAGGTTATACTCAGAAATAAAGTATTAACTATGAGAAAACTTTTTCACCAGTTGTTATGCTAAAGTCTATTAGGATTTTAATTGCTATAACAGTCTATTATAACTATGAGATATGACAAATGAATGTAAAGATAGCCTTCCTTAATAGTTTTATTAAGAAAATCATATACATGTAATAACACATCGAGTTTGTTTCTCCTTTAGTTATTCATAAAGTTTGTAAGCTACATAGATTTATATATGGATTAAAGCTAGCTTTTAGAAGTTAGAACATATAATTTGATGAGATAGTCAAATAATTTATCTTCATCAAGAATATTGATGAATCTTGTGTTTATAAGAAGGAAATTGTCAATGCAATCACATTTTTTGTATTGTATATAAATGACATACTACTTATAAGAAATGATGTGAGTATGTTAACTGAGGCTAAATTATGGTGATCCACTATGTTTTCCATGAAAGATCTGGGAGAAGTGACTTATATTTTACGTATTCGTCTTTATAGAGATAGAGCAAAATGAATAATAGGTCTTTCTCAGAAAATATATATAGATAAAATACTAAAGAAGGTTGGTATGGTTGACTCCTAGAAGGATTTTTTATCCTGTAGTCATGGCATTCATCTCTCTTGAGAGATGAAACCCAAGACTAATGTAAAACAAGAGCGTATAAAGAGGATTCCTTATGCTTTGATAATAGGTAGTTTTATGTATGCTATGCTATATACTAGACCTAATATAGTGTATCTTGTGAGTATTACGAGTAAATATTAGCAAAATCCTAGAGAACAACATTGAACTACGGTTAAGAGAATCCTTAAGTACTTAAAAGAACTAAGGATTTGATATTAACTTATGGAAGAGGTGAGCTGAATATTAAGGGTTTTACTGATTTTGACTTTTAGTCAGAAGTGGATAATAGAAAGTCTATATTCATTTTTATTTTTATCTGTAATAGAGGTACAGTTAGTTTAAAGAGGTCCAAATAGACTACTACAACTGACTCCACTACAAAAGTTGAATATATTGCTATTTCTAAAATAGCAAAAGAGGTTTTCTAAATCCGTAAGTTTGTGAGTAAACTAGGGGTGGTTCTTTTCATTTTGAATCCATTAGCTTTGTACTGTGATAACAATGGAGTTATAGCACAAGCTAAGGAATCGAAATCTCATCAGAAGTCTAAACATGTTTAGTGTAAGTATCACTTGATTAGAGAGTTTATAGTAGATAAGCATCTGATCGTATAGCAGACTCCATCTGTAAATAATATGGTAGACATACTGACTAAGCCGGTGATACAACAACAACTAACTCACCATCTTGAGAAGATGGTTATTAGATACCACAGTGATTGGCTCTAGTGTAAGTGAGAGTTTATTGGAGATATGCCTTAGAACTAATCATGTCATAACACACAAGTCTATCATCTGATTGTATATATATATTTTTGTAATTTATTATAAAGAATGTTTATGATAAATAAAATGGTATTTCTTTTAATATCTTACACTTGTTCAATTGTCATTTATTTTATTTTCTTATTAATGCAAGATATATTCCTGTGATATATTATATGTCAAGATTTATCTATAAAGAATTGTAAATATGAGAAAAAAATCTATGATTTAAATACTTACGAATTCGTTCCTGATCGAGGTAATGTCATTAAGTGTAATAACATTACATGATCGGTATGTTTTGTTACTGCCACTGTTAGTATTTGATGTTAATAGTTAGGTGACGAGTCTCATGTCAGAAGAGTATAAACATGGATACTACATTTGAGAACGTGATATTGAACGTGGTTAAACATATTAAATTACATGGATGAATAGCCACAGTCAATGTTTGTCACACAGTCATACTAGTGTACCGTTATTCCTTAGATTTAAGATATTACGACTGCAATCTATAGTGAGACACATTGTTCACTTATGTATATCGTATTGGGCTAGTCATGTCTAGTGAAAAAAGCTTGATGGCAATGCAGTCTTATTATACGAAAATAGGTAATGATTAATACAAAATCTGCTGGTTTAGATGTTTGAGCTTGAAATCCTAAGTAAAATTATCATATACAAGAATTAAATCCCCAATCAGAGTGCACAAATTCTATAAATGAGATTTTGGATATGTGCATCCAATTTATGATTGCCCTATAATGAGTTAGGGGTTTGATAATTCCATAAATTACACTCGATCGGGAGTCGATAGTAGAGGGATTCTACTATATGTAAGTACGACTATATGGGTTTATCCGAAATTACATTCTTTATGTTCTAGGGATCATGATATCTTGCTAGAGGTCACTTATGATTATTGAGAACTTTGCTTTTAATGTGTTGTACCAAAGTGATACAAAAAGGGTTCGTATTCACTCATGTCTAGTTCACGATAAATCCAGGAGGTCATATAGTAGAACCGATAAATGACGACGGGTAAAATAAATATCATTAAGTCAGTTAATGATATTTCTTATTAAATGTCTATGATTTATTGATCGAAAGTTAATTTTATTCTTTAATATAAAAAATAAATTTCTTAATAATGATGTGCTAGCACTCATTGGCTCAAGAAATGTTCCGATAATTTAAAATGTCATAGATATAATTTAAAACCATATGGGAGACTGAAAAAGATATTTAACATATAAATATTATAATAAATAAATTTGTGTATTTATTAATGATTAAATAATTATTATTTAATCAAATAATTTCTTAGTTGACAAATGGCACCATATTAAGTTGTCAAGTATTAATATTGTATTAAAGTTTATCAATCCATTTATAATTTAATGACTAGGATTAATTCTTTAATGATGGATTAAAAAATTTAATACACATAAATATATATATATATATATATATATATTATATATTATAAATGTATTATTATTATTATTATTATTTCTTTTTGTTATTTATTATTGTGATAATATCAAGTGTAATTATTAATTAAATTTGATTTATTTGCAAATCCACCAATTAACAGAAAGTTATATACTTGTTTTTCATTGGTTAATATTTTAGTAATGATGAAAATGTATTAAAAGGGTTTTGATTTGGTTTTGGTTTATCATCCGTCGTGAGTGGTTTTTGTTGACTTATTTGTCACAGATCTTACTTTTGATGATAACAAAATAAATAACTAAAGACAAGTGAAAAATCAAGATCAAGAATCAAATTGAAGAATCTTCAAGTATTATGTAAATTCTTGTTATAAATACGTTTTTGATTAAGCTCAAAGTGTGTCCTTAAAATATTTTATAAAAAGACTTCATTATCTCAAAAATATTTTATGAAACCTTTTAAAAAGAATCTCAAAAACTCCACTCTTGATTAAAACTAAAATGCCTTAAAATAAAAATGTTTATAATTTATGAATTCAAGGGTTCGGTCGAATGAATTTGTTGCTCTTAAAAACACAGGGAGTTCAGTTTTTGTCGATCGAACGAACAGGAATGTTCGATCGAATGAACATCATGTTTCGGTCGAACAAACATCAAGTGTCGATCGAACGAATAGGGCAGTTTGTTCGAACTAAGTTGCTACTGTTTTTAAGACAGAGGACCCAATTTTTATCGTTCGAATGAACAGGGTAGCTCATTCGAACAAAGTTGTGCTAGAACTTATTCAATCGAACGAACATACCCTTTCGATCGATCGAATCGTCGCAGATTTAAAAAATAACGGCTAGTTTTTCTGTCCAATGATCATATTTTTCTTAAAACTATAAATAGTCCTCTCATTTGCTTTTGAAAGTCTTCTTGAATGTTTTGAATCACTGTTACATTAACTTAGAGAGCAAAAACACATTCTTGAGCTTAATCTTTCATATTTTTATATTGAATCTCAAAACCCTAGTTCTCATAATTATTTTCTTCTTAGTATTCTATTGAGAAGGGTTTGATAAGTTATTGTAACCTTTATTTCATATCTTTTTGTGTATTTAAAGTGATTGGAAGGGATCCTCTCATTTGGGTTGTATTTGTATATCACTTGGAGTGATTGTTTGTAAGGTTCGGAGGTGAGTCCGCAAAATCTCTATATTGTAAAAGTTGAAGCCTTGGTTCATAAGGCTTGTTTAATAGAAACTTCAAGGGGTGTTTGAAGAAAGTGGACGTAGGCTTAGAGTTAGCTGAACCATTATAAAACCTAGCTTGTCAATATCTCTTTTCTCTAATCTTTCCTTTGTGTTGCCATTTGGTGGGTGTGAAAATTAAAAATTGTATGAAGCTATTATTAAAAAGTTTGAAACCTAATTCAACCCCCTTCTTGAGTGGTCTTAGTGGGATTTTATTTGGTATCAGAGCAGGTTCTCTCGAAAAGGACTTAACCATCTTAGAAAAGATCCATGACAACTACCAAAAACATCGAGGGACAATCAACCACAAGACCTCCATTCTTCGATGGAAATGATTATGCTTATTGGAAAGAAAGAATGAAGATCTTTTTACAAGCCACGGACTATGAGCTATGGAGAGTTGTTTGTGTTGGTCCATACATACCCATGATGAAAAATGAAAGAGGAGAAAGCATTCCTAGACCAGAAGAGGAGTGGGATAAAAGTCCATACATACCCATGATGAAAAATGAAAGAGGAGAAAGCATTCCTAAACCAGAAGAGGAGTGGGATGAAAGTGATTTAAGGAAGATCTCATTCAATGTAAGAGCCATAAATGTCTTGTATTGTGCCATAGATAAGAAAGAATTTTAGTTTATTTTCACATGTGAGAGTACCTACGACATTTGGCATGCACTCGAGATCATCTATGAAGGAACAAGCCAAGTCAAAGAATCAAAGATTAGCCGGCTTACACGATGATATAAGCTATTCAAAATGGAGCCTCAAGAATCCATTCATGAAATGTATACAAGGTTCACAAATGTCGTGAACTCACTCAAAGCCCTTGGGAAGAAATTCATAAATAGTGAACTTGTGAAGAAAATCCTAAGGTTTTTGCCTAAGGAATGGAGAGCCAAGATTACGACAATCGAAGAAGCCAAAGACCTCAATGTGCTTCCTCTTGATGATTTAATTGGATCCCTTATGGATTATAAGGATAAAATCATAGATGACAAGGATGATGAAGATAAGAAGAAGAAGAGCATAGCTTTCAAAGCCTCCATGCACGATAGTGATGAAGATAGTAGTGAGGAGGAGGATGAAGACATGACTCTTATGGCAAGAAAATTCAAAAAAATTCTTGAAGTTCAAAAAGGGATATAATAAGAAGATTTTGAAGGATTATCAAAATGATGACGCTAGGGAAGACAAAGGAAAGAAGCATGAAGTCACATGCTTTGAGTGCAAAAAGCCCGGACACATCAAAATGGATTGTCCACTCATCAAGTTCCAAAAATTCAAGAATAAAGGAAAGAAAGCAATGGTTGCCACTAGGGACGATGATGAGGATAGCTCCTCGGATGAGGAAGTTGAAAATAAGGTGGCCAATATGTGCTTCATGGTTCTTGAGAATAACGATGAGGTAAAATCTCCCTATTCAACTTATAATTATGATGAATTGCTAGATACATTTGAAGAATTGTATGATGAATTTAAAAAATTGCTTATTAAAAATAAAACCTTAAATAAGCAAGTCAATTCTTGTTTAAATAAGATTGCCTCTTTAAATGAAATTAAAATCAAACTTGAAAAGGAAAAAGAATTTTATTTGAATGAGATTGATGATCTCAAAAAGAAATCTAAGGATTTGAGTGAAATTATTTTTAAATTTAAAAAAGGGTAAAAGAACTTAGACACTCTTTTGAGATCTCAAAGGTGTGTATTTGACAAGTGTGGCACAGGATATCATCCACATATAAAATAAAAGTTTTATAAAAATTATTTTATAAAACCATATCCAAAAGTGAAGCTAAATACTACTTGTCACTATTATTGTATTTACGGACACACTAGCAATAGGTGTCCCATCAAGAAAAATATGTTTGGTATTAACATGGTATGGGTTCTTAAAGGAACCAAAGCTAACCCCGAAGGACCCAAGAGTATTTGGGTACCTAAAGTTAAAAACTAATTTGTGATTGTATGTAGCAAGGAGCAAGAAGCGGTTCCTAGATAGCGGTTGTTCAAAACATATGACGAAAACATGATGATCCCCTCAAACTTTGGCAAAAATTAAAAGTGGAGGACATATAACTTTTGGCGACAACCCTAGAGGAAAGATTCTTGGTTCCGGGGATGTAGGTAACAAGCACTCAACCCTCATTGAAAATGTTTTGTTGGTTAGTAACTTAAAGCATAATTTATTAAGTTTTAGCAAATTTTGTGACAAAGGATATGTTGTGTTGTTTGATAGTGCTAGTTGTATGATTAAAAATGCCATGAATGATGAAGTTATTTTTGTTGGAAAAAAAATGGAAATGTGTACACTATAGACATTGATTATGCATCCTTCAATGAAAATTGTTTTTCTGCATTGCATAAAAATAGTTGGTTATGGCATAGAAGGCTAGGACATGTAAGCATGGATTTAATCTTCAAAATTTCTAAAAAGGAATTAGTGAATGGGCTTCCAAACATCAAATTTGAAAAAGATAAAATATGTTATGCTTGTCAATTTGGCAAACAAGTAAAATCTTTTTTCAAAGCTAAAACACATATTTCAACCTCTAAATCTTTACAATTGCTAGACATTGACTTGTTTAGTCCTTCAAGAACGGCTAGTCTAAGAGGCAAGCATTATGTATTTGTCATAGTTGATGATTGTTCTAAATTCACTTGGGTGTTGTTTTTAACAACCAAAGATGAAGCCATTCACTCTTTTTCAAGGTTTTCAAGAAAAATTCAAAATGAAAAGGCATCACCATTGCATACATTAGGAGTGATCATGGTGGTGAATTTGAAAACCTTTTCTTTGAAAAATTTTGTGATGAGCATGGTATTAAGCATTAATTTTCATATCCTAGGACTCCTCAATAAAATGGTGTTATAAAAAGAAAAAATAGGTCTATTCAAGAAACAACTAAAACTATGTTAAATGAATTTTCACTTTCACATTATTTTTGGGCCGAAGCCGTAAATACTTCTTGTTATATTTTAAATAGAATCTTAATTAGACCTAATTTAAATAAAAACCCCTATGAGCTTTGGTATGGTAGAAAACCTAACATACGTTACTTTAAAGTTTTTGGAACAAAATATTTTATTTTGAACACAAAAGACAATTTAGATAAATTTGATTCAAAATCCTATGTTGGAATTTTTCTTGGTTACTCTTTAATTAGCAAAGTTTATAGAGTTTTTAATAAAAGAATCCTAGTTGTTGAGGAATCCATGCATATCACTTTTGATGAATCTAACCCCTTCTCTTCGATGAAAGTTGTATGCGATGATGACATTGTAGATAATTTGAAAGACATGCAAGTTGAAGATTCAACTAAGGATGTGCAAGACACTTCTCCAAAGGAAGAAGATAGCGTTGCTAAAGTAGAAGATGAAAATGATCAATCACTCCCTAAGGAGTGGAGGTTTGCAAAATCTCACCCTAAAGATTTAATTTTAGGTTCTCCCTCACATGATATCATGACTAGGTCTTGTATTAGAAATATTTGCAATAATGTTGCATTCATATCTCAAATTGAACCTAAAACTTTTCTTAAAGTCAAAAAGGATGAATATTGAATTTTGGCCATGCAAGAAGAGTAAACTCAATTTGAGAGAAATAAAGTATGGAAACTAGTTCTTAGATTGGACCATCAAAATATTATTGGAATAAAATGGGTTTTTAGAAATAAAATAGATGAGTCTAGGTTGATTGTAAGAAATAAGACTAGTTTAGTGGCTCAAGGGTATAACCAACAAGAAAGAATTGATTTCGATGAAACTTTTACCTCCGTAGCTAGACTTGAATCCCTTAGAATATTGCTTACTTTTGTATGTCATAAAGATTTTGTGCTTTATCAAATAGATGTAAAAAGTGCATTTTTAAATGGCTTCTTAATTGAGGAAGTTTATGTTAAACAACCTTCCGATTTTGAAAATCCCAAACCATGTTTATAAATCGACAAAAGTTTTATATGGTTTAAAACAAGCCCCTAGGGCTTGGTATGAAAGGCTAAGCAAATTCCTTATAGATAATGAATTTAATATGTGCAAAGTTGACACTACATTATTTTTCAAGCATGAAAATCATGACTTTTTAATTGTTCAAATTTAGATGGATGACATTATTTTTAGATATACTAACATTTCAATATGTGAAGAATTCTCAAAGAGTATGAGTAAAGAATTTGAGATGAGCATGACGGGGAGCTCAAATTCTTTTTGAGATTACAAATTAAGCAATTGAAGGATGGAATCTTCATCAACTAATCCAAGTACATCAAGGATCTACTCAAGAGGTTCAAGATGGATTCATCCAAAGTTGCTACAACTCCCATGAGCACTTCACTAAAGCTTGACAAGGATGAAAATGGTAAAGAAGTAGACACAAAAAGGTATAGAGGTATGATTGGATCTCTTCTTTACCTTACCGCTAGTAGACTAGATATTATATATGCCGTTTGTGTATGTGCTAGATTTCAATCTTGTACTAAGGAGTCACACTTGAGTGTCATTAAAAGAATTTTCAAATAATTAAGAGGCACAGTAAATTTAGGTTTATGGTATCTTAGGGGAACACACTTTTACTTGATAAACTATTCGGATGCAAAATTGATAGGAAAAGTACCACCGGTACTTGTCACGTCCTAGGACACTCTTTAGTCTCTTGGTTTAGTAAGAACAAAATTCGGTTGAAATTTCCACAATCGAAGCCGATTATATTTCCGTCGAAAGTTGTTGTGCCCAAATACTTTGGATGCAACACACACTTAAAGATTATGGAGTGCATAAAGACCATTCATCTATTTTGTGTGACAATACTAGCGCTATAAACTTGTCTAAGAATCCCGTGTGCCATTCTAGAGCAAAACATATTGAGATTAGATATCACTTTTTTAGGAATCATCTACTTAAAGGAGATATAACCATTGAGTTTGTCCCTACGGATATACAAATTGCGGATATTTTCACAAAACCCGTAAGTGAGGATAGATTTTGCTCTTTAAGGCAAGAATTAGGGATTTTGGAGATTACTCATTGAATTCTCACACTCCTCGCTTCATTTGATTAATGTCATCTTTGTTTTTAAATTTACTTGATTGATTGTATATTGAATTGATTGATAAATGCGTTGTGATGATATTTTTTTTTGTGATCTTAGCATATTTAAAAACTTTATGTTTTTCAAATTTCTTTTTGTGCATCATTTATGGTACTTTCAGTGATTTTTGAAACACAAGGACATATGACCATTGTGCTCTTTTTGTTTCCTATTGATTATACATAAAGGTCTGGGCCCTATGTAGCTTCAAAAAATGTTCAGATTGTATTCTGTCACATTGCGATCGAACGAACCACTTAGGTCGTTCGAATGAATCTTCCACAGCCTCTTGGAATTTCTTGTTGCTTATATTCGGTCGAACGAAGTACATATTTCATTCGAATGACATTTTTGCCTATCCTTAGAATTTTATTGAACATAGATTCAGTCGAACAAAATGGAAATTCGTTCGAACGAATCATAGTTCGATCGAACGAATTTTGTCCTTCGTTCGACCGAATCGTTGAGGCTATAAATAAAATGTTCGACCCTGTTCATTTTTCACTTTATTTTTCTCTCTCTACCCGTTCGATCGAACATTTCTCTCATTTCTCTCACTACCCTACATTCCTAAACACTCCTCTCTACTACTTCTACATATTGTTCTCCTTTTCTCTCCATTAAATCTTCATCACGTTCACTGTCACCATGAGTGGAAGAGGAAAGAGGCCAATTCATGACACTACACGTGAGGTCCATGACGGGGAAAGGGAAAGAAGGTCCAAAGCAAGGTATGATGAGGATATTTTTCCCTCTAAGGCCCTTGCCGCTAAGTTTGTTAAAGATTTTGCTAAGAGACAAGTAAATCGGGGTCGTGTTATTGATATATGGGTAGTTAGGGCATTTGGGTTGGAAGAATTGTTTAGATTTTAACATTGGGATAAATTATTGACCTTGAAGTTTACCCAAAATTAATACGATACTTTTATAATAACTTGGAGGTTAAAGTTAGTGACCATACTTTGGTAACTCGAGTGAAAGGGGTAAATGTTGTACTTAACCGAGAGACTCTTAGTGTAATAACCGGAATTCCTAATGATGGCTTTGAGGCATTTGTCATAGTAGACTGGGTTAGATCGTATGGGATGACTACCCATAACCTTTATGTCATAATTGGAGATAGTGAGTTAGCACCTCCTGAGGGGTATACTCATCAGAACATTACTTTGTCTATTAGGTGCAAGGTGCTCCAGCACCTTGTTGCTATAGCTATTTTGCCCAAGGGTGGGCACTTTGCTGATGTTAGTTACATGGAGTAGTATATCCTCCACACCCTTATAATTCACTACCCCATTAACTTTTGTTATATCATTTTGGAGTCTATACATCGGGTGGCAAAATATAAGACCGCTCTTTTATCCTATGGGCAGATTTTGACTCTTGTATTTTGATTTTTTGGTGTATCATTGGATGGGGAGGAGACCATAGATATTTCTACCCTCGAGCATTTTGAAGAGTGATTTTTGGGTTGGATAGGGCTTCAGAGGAGGGACGATGGGACTTGGGTTCGCAAGTCCTCTTCTTCTAGGTCTCAGTTAGCTTGTCGCACCTTTAAGCCTACTTCTTCTGAGCTTCCCCCTCCTTTTGACTCTTAGCCAGCTCCAGACTCTTCCACAGCTCCACCTGCTCCACCCTCTTCCTCTTCAGATCAGCTGACTCCTCATGCCCTAGAGGCTCATTTTGACAGGCTTGAGACCCGTATTGGGGCTCAATTTAAGGGCTTGGATATGCATCTTTGTCAGTTCAGAGCTCGCTTTGATAGTTTTGAGAGTCGCCTGAACCACATGGACAACTCTTTTGCTGACTTGCAGGGATAACTTCAGACTTGCCTTGATGGGATGGACTCTTCCATTGCGAATGTTCTTGACCATCTCCGCCGCATGTTTTGATTGGGTCCCGACATATTTTCTTGTTATTTGCACATTTTTCATGTTATTATTTTTTTTTATGATGCCAAAGGGGGAGACCTATAGGCATATGTTCATTTTCATGCTACTTTTTTGGTTTGTACTCATGTGATGCTCTTTTGGATTTCATGGTTGTGTAAACTTGATATACTACATTATTATCTATGAAATTCAAAATTTTTCCATATTTGTCTTTCCTATCATTGTGGATGCTACGTTATACTTGTGTGATTAATGTTTGTGCTTAATTATACTTGAGTATATATTTTGCGCCTTATGTTATGTTTTTTGAAAGTGATAGGGGGAGCACATACGCATTCATCATTTTGTCATCATCAAAAAGGGTGATAACAAAATATTATTGACTTGTTTATCATGGCTCTTACTTTTGATGATAACAAAATGATGACCAAAGACAAGTGGAAAATCAAGATCAAGAATCAAATTGAAGAATTCTCAAGTGTTGTGTAAATTCTTGATATAAATATGGTTTAGATTAAGCTCAAAGTATGCTCTTAAAATATTTTTTAAAAAGACTTCATTTTCTCAAATATATTTTATGAAACCTTTTAAAAACAATCTCAAAAACTTCTCTCCTGATTAAAACCAAAATGCTTTGAAATAAAAATGTTTATATTTTAAGAATTCAAGGGTTCGTTCGAACGAATAGGTTATTCTTCAAAACACAGGAAGTTCTGTTTTTATCGATCGAACAAACAGGAAGGTTTGGTAAAACGAATATCAATTTTTGGTCGAACGAACATCATGTCTTAGTCGAATGAATTGTGTTTTCAAAAAAAACAAAGGACTCGATTTTTGTAGGTCGAACAAACAAGACAGTTCGATTGAATGAAGTTACTGTTGTTTCTAAGATAGAGGACTCAGTTTTTGTCGGTCGAATGAATAGGGCAGTTCGTTTGAATGAAGTTGTGCCAGAGCCTATTTGGTTGAACGAACATACCATTTCGGTCGATCGAATCATCGCAGATTTGAAAAATAATAGCTAGTTTTTCTGTCTAACCGTCATATTTTTCTTAAAACTATAAATAGTCCCTTCATTTGCTCTTAAACTTCTTCTTGAACGTTTTAAGTTACCGTTACATTAACTTAAAAAGCAAAAACACATTCTTGAGCTTAATCTTTCATATCTTTAGCCTAAATCTCAAAACCCTAGTTCTCATACTTATTTTCTTCTTAGTATTCTTTTGAGAAGGGTTTGAGAAGTTGTTGTA
>JAVXUL010057249.1:0-10361 GCA_035590515.1 Trichilia minutiflora
CCAAGAACCAAGTGACTTTATATATGCTCGTTTATCAATTTAATTTATCTCAATTTCAACACATAGCATGAATTGAATATATTTATTTTGGCATTATCAAAAACATATAAACTATCACACAAAATTAATCATCACAAAATATTTGAAGTAATCATCAAAAATACAATAAGGATATCATGCAGCTTGTATTTTATGTTTGTTGATCTTCAATACTAATACTTCTTTTCGATTGCAGTCCTGTTTCCATCTGAAGCAGGAAATAAATGCTCGGAGGGATGAAACAACCAAAATAAAGAAGATACAAAAGGAAAGCGAGTTTGCCTTACAGCAACAAAAGAAGGCAGAGGCAAATTTGGCCACCGAGCGATCTCAGTGGAAAGCGAGTCCGTACGTTTGTGCAAGTAGACATCGATGATCCATCCCAGGATATGTACATCGGGCAAGCGGATCTATATGGCCCATCCCAAATTAGGTGCCCTCTCTGGGCAAGCAGGCATAGTTGACCCACTCTGGATATGGCCCATCCTAGAACCAGCAAATCGGGCAAACAAGTACGCATAACCAGTACCAATGGGCAAAGGTCTATATAACCTATCCCGAATTCAGTTTATCGGGCAAAGGGTCGCACAACCAGTCTCGACGGGCAAAGGTTCGTATATCCTATCCCAGAATCAATGCATCGGCCAAGCGGGCCTTGTACATCATCGAAACAAAATGGTTTCATAATAAATATCCTTGGTTCGGAGATAGTGCAGTCCCGTTGGCTCAAGGTCTTCTTATAAGAGATTGGGCTAGCTTCAACTATCAGAGTTAGACCCTAACAGAGTACTCGAGAGGGGCTCGACATGTACTCGCCGCGGAGCTGGTAGGTTCGATGCGTGCCTTTTACAAAGCAGGCAGGCTCTACGTATACTTTCTGTAGAGCAGGTAGGCTCGACGCTAGTCACGGGATCGGAGAAACTGTTACCAAGAGGATCGAGTCATGGATAGTAAATCTTCAATCGGTCTGTGTTCCGTAGCTTTCTCACTGGAGTGTCGCTCGGGGTCTCTAATCTGTAGACCCCAGGTCTGAGTATCTGAACAACCTTGTACAACCCTTCTTAATTGGCTCCAAATACCCCTTCATCGGGGATCTTGGTGTTAAGAGTCACCCTTCGGAGGACAAGGTCTCTTCTCTGGAAGGTTTGATGCTTGACTTTCTGATTATAATATCGGGATACCCTCTGTTGATGTGGGATACCCAAATTGTGGCCTCGTCTCTCTTTTTGTCCACCAAATCCAACTCCAATCTTGGGCTAGCTTCATTTCTTTCTTCTGTGTAGTCCTACACCCAGAGAGTCGGGATGTTGATTTCCACCGAAATTATAGCCTTGCACCCGAAGGCTAATAGAAAAGGGGACTCTCCCGTGGTGGTAAAAGGAGTAATACGATAGGCTTAGAGGACCTCAGACAATTTATCAATCCACTCCCCCTTATGCTCTCCGAGTTTCTTCTTGAGTATCTTCTTGATTATCTTATTGGCAGCCTCAACCTGCCCATTAGCTTGTGGGTGTGCTGGGGTGGCAAATCTCAAGTCGATGCGGGACTCCGAATAGAATTCTTTGAACCGAGCATTATCAAACTGCTTTTCATGGTCAATAACTAGCATTTGATAATCGTGCTAACAGACAAGTGAGTTCCTTTGGGGGCTGTCTCAGAATATCGCCATGAATTTGACATTGGTGGCAAGACTTGACTATTCTGAGAGCATCCTGAGAAATGGTGGGCCAATAATATCTTTGTTAGATAATTTTGTCCATTAATGAACGAGCCCTTCCATGACTTCTGCAGGTTCCATTGTGGATATCCTCAAGAACTCGATCTGCCTCTTCTAGTTTTAAACATTTTAAGTATGACAGAGTAAATCCACGTTTATACAAGGTATTGTCAAGGATAGCGTACCTGGCTGCTCGGTTCTTTATCTTTCTGGCTTCGTTTCGGTCAGTCGGGAGCTCTCCATGCTGGATGTATGCTTTTAGCTCCCTCATCCAGGTCGAGTTGGGGGTCTCCTGTAGAGCTGTAACAAAATCTTCTTTCAGGTCCACGCTCCTTTGCATCAGAAGTTCGATTGGCACTGTAACTGAAGACTTCCCCTTAAACACCGAAGCCAACTTCGTCAAAGAATCCGCCCTAAAATTTTTCGTTTGGGGGAGTTGTCAGACAGTGACACTCTGAAAGGCCTCCATCGATCTCCTGGCCTTTACCAAATAGGCTTGCATGTTGTCTTCTCGAGCTTGGAATTGCTCATTTAACTGATTGGCGATTAACTGAGAATAGCTGTATACGATCAGATTCCAGGCCCCCAAAGCCTTCGCCAGTTTCATTCCGTTGATTAACGCCTCATACTCGGCCTTGTTGTTGGTCACTTTAAAAGCAAACCACAGGGAGTACATGACTTCCTCTCCACTCGGCTTTCTCAAAATTATTCCTGCTCCTCCCCTTTGTATGTTTGATGCCCAGTCAACGTACATTCGTCATGTCCCTTCCTTGATCAGGGGGCGGGGTCACTGCTCTCGTTCCGGCTATCGCTAATGGCCGAGACCTGTAGTACAACTAGCTGATCCGAGATAGTAAGTTCTGCCACTGCTTGCTCCTTGATAGCTCTTCGAGACTTGTACTCAATATCATATTCGATTAACTCAACCGACCACTTCATCAGCCTTCTTGACAAATCGGGCTTGTGAAGGATTTGCCTCAGGGGTTAATCCGTCATCACAATTACACGGTGAGCTTGGAAATAAGGGCGCAACTTTCTAGCAACCACAACAAGTGAAAGAGCAAACTTTTCATGCGGGGTGTATCTTGTCTTAGCATCTAGCAATGATTTGCTGGTGTAGTACACGGGCCTCTGCACTTTTTCTTCATCCTCCTTTATCAAGACAGAGCTGACAGAGTATTCCCCGACCGTCAGATATAACTACAAAACATTTCCTTTCTCAGGGCTTACAAGGTGGGGAACGTGTGCCAGGTATTCTTTTAGCTCTCAGAAGCTCTGGTTACAGTTTTCATCCCACTCCAATCTCTTCCCTTTCCTCATCATCTGAAAGAAAGGGAAGCATTTGTCTGTAGCTGTAGACACGAATCTACTCAGGGATGCTAATTTCTCGGTCAAACTTTGCAGCTCCTTTATTATGGTTGGGGGCCTCAGATCAAGGATGGCCTGGACCTTTTGGGGGTTGGCTTCTATGCCTCTTTCACTGACCATATACCCGAGGAACTTTCTTGCTCTGACTTCGAACGAGCATTTCTCAGGATTCAACTTCATATTATACCGCCTTAGATAGGAGAAGGTCTCTTCCAGATGATTAGCATGGTCTGAAGCCCTCACGGACTTCATAATCATGTCATCCACGTACACCTCTATAGTGGACCCTATCAAAGGTCAAATACCTTGTTAACTAACCTTTAGAAGGTGGCCCCTGCATTCTTTAATCTAAAAGGCATAACCGTATAACAGTATAGCCTTTGGTCAGTGACGAATGCCGTTTTATCCTGGTTGGGTTTGTGCATTCTAATCTGATTGTACCCTGAAAAGACGTTCATAAAACTAAGGAGCCCATGGCCAGCCGTGGCATCTACCAACTGATCAACTCTCGGAAGAGGAAAACTATCCTTTGGGTAAGCTTTATTCAAATCGGAGAAGTCTACACACATTTTCCATTCCCCACTAGGCTTCTTTACCACTACAACATTTGCCACCCACTCGGGGTACTGGATTTCCCGAATAAACCCCGCTTTCAGAAGCCTGCCCATCTCAGCTTTTATAGCTTCTCTCCCCTCTGAGTTAAATGTCCATCTTTTTTGTGTCACAGGTTTGAACTTCGGGTTCACCATCAACCTGTGAGCTATAATCCAAGTGCTGATCCCCGGTATATCGTCATAGGACCAGGCAAACACGTCTGCGTTCTTCTTAAGCACCTGAACCAGCAACGCCCTATGCTCAGGGGCTAAACGAGATCCGATCCTCATGGACCTCTCAGGTCGCTCTTCATTCAGAATGACCAGCTCTATTTCCTCAACCGACTCGGGCGATGATGGTTCCCCGATCGAGTTACCCTCTCCACTTGATTCTCCTAAGACTTCCTCCCGCCTATTACCTTCCTTACCTCCCTCGGCCTCATCTTTCAAGGGGCGTTTACAGATGCAATATAAGCTCCGTGAGGCTGTAGCAAAGCAGGATTGGGCTTCTCTCTGGTTCCCTCTTACAATCCCGATTCCTTTTCCGGCTCTAAATTTCAGTTTCAAGTAATGTACACTCTCCACTGCTTTTGTGGATCAGAGAAATGGCCTCCCGAGAATCATGGAGTAGGACATTTTTAGGTCCACACCTGGAGTTCTACTATAGTGACCTTTTGGTAGGGCTTATCGTCCATTATAATCGGTAACTGCATAGTCCCCAGGGAGTATACGCACGATTCACCAAACCCGTGCAATGCAGTCTTTGCTGGCTTCAGCCTCAGGTTCTCTATGCCTAAAGAATCTAGTGTCTCCTTAAATATGATGTCCGTAGAGCTTCCTGTGTCAATTAAGATCCTCCCGACTAGGGAAGTCCCTACTGTCATTGTGATAACAAGGGCATCATCATGAGGGTAATGAACCCCATTTTCATCCTCATCGGTGAACAGGATGGGCACAGAGGCTATGTTTTATTTTTTCTCCGCTCGTACATTCAAGACGTAAGGCTCTACGCTTACACTCGGGATAGAATACCAAGCATAATTCTTTTGAGAATTATTCGAGTTTCTCGCCAGTGTGGGACCACCAATGATCACCATCGCATCATCATTCTCCGGGGCCCGCCTCAGTTCTTAGGGCCCCTAATCTTCACGAGCTATGAACTCGATCAAATAATTATTTCTGATCAAAATTTCAATTTGGTCCTGCAGCTCGTAATACCGTTTCGTCGAGTACCCCACATCTTGGTGAAACTCGCAAAATTTGTTTCCCCCTCCTCTGTAAGGTTTACGCTTGATTAGGCGGGGGTCCAGCAAGAGGGTCCCCCGCTTCCTTACTTCCTCCAAAACTTGAGAAAGGGGAGCGTTTAGGGGGGTGAACTTTCTCTTCGCCTCCTCCTGTTCCTCCGGCCTTGGTCGGTCTACCTGGGTAACCCGCTTCGGATTGTCTCTTCGAGGCGATCCTTGTTCTCGGAGGTACTGCTCCTCTCTCCTTATATCTCCTCGGTAATACTCGGGAGCTCGGTCTCTCCCCTGATTAATTTCAGGGAATCTTCTTCCATCCCCCCTATTTCTTGTAGTCAGGTCTTCTGAACCGGTTGTCGTCTCTCGGGGGAGCAGAAGCTCCTTCATCTTGAGCATTACCTGATTTTCGACTTCGATCTCGTCGAGTATTTTCCTGCAAGCCGCTTTATAAGTGTTCACAAAGGACTTACAAACAACATACCACGCCCGATCTATTCTAAGTCCCTGCCTCAGCCCCTCTAAGGCCAGTGGGTGGTGGTAAGCCGCTAGTTCGAGTACTTCCTTGTGATACCTTTTAGCGAAGCTCCTAAGGCTTTCACTGTTTCCCTGTTTGAGTAGCAACAAAGAACTCGGGGTCTTGGTGCTGAAAACCGCACCCTTGAACTCTGTGGTAAATACCTCGTACAACTGGTTAAAGCTCCGGATGCTCCCGGGAGCTAAACCCATGAACCACTTCCTAGCTTGTCCCTCCAGGGTTAGGAGAAATAGGCGACACATTCGCTCTTCATTCAGGCCCTGAACAAGCATCATCTCATGGAAAAAATCCATGTGTAACGACGGATCCATCCTCTCGGAGAATGGGGTGATGTGAGGTATTTTAAACTTTTTAGGATGGGTCTAGCCTAACAGTTTAGATGCAAAAGGCGACCTCATGTAGGGGCCGATCACTGGAACAGGTTCAACAGGTTCACCTCGGAGGCCTGTTTTCTCTCTATTCATCTTCTCCACCACCTTCCGCACCAAAGACTCTACATCCCTGTCCTTATTACTAGTCCTTCGCTCATCCTCACGACACAGGTCCCTCCGCCCAAATGCCTCACATTCTCGTCTCCTCCTCCGCTCCAATAACATCGTCATATCTTCGGGCAGTGGGCTGGAGTCATCAGGTATTTCTTAGATTGCGTTGGGACTCCGGGATACCCTTGTAGACTCGGGGTAGTGTCTTTCCCGGGTCACAGGGGGCATGCATGCGTTCTTAGCTCCCACTCCCCTCGACTGGGATACCCTTGTTTTCCCCTTTTTTTTCCCCTCCCACTCCGGGATGCTGTGTACCTCCTGGCCTTGGTTTGCCTCCTAGCTCTCTCTTCATCCCCCACCACGACATCCGATCGAGGAAAACTGCTCTCCACTGTCTCACTCAGTACCCTTGCATCCTGTGTGTTGGCCTGTATCATCTTCCTCATTTCCGACATCTCGTTGGCCAATGTCTGCAATTGTCGGTCCTTCTCCGTGTGCCGTCGCTCGCTGTCCTGAAGCATCCGTAACAGTCGGGTCATTTCTTCCATCTCCCGTGCATGGTTTACCCCATGTGCATGGGCCTCAATAGCATTTGGGCCACGGTTTTCGTGCTCCGGTATCTCATGCAAGGCATCACCAACCTCCTCCGGGACGACAGTAACTTTCACGGAGTCTCCCTCTGTATTACGATGCTTAGACACATGCCTCCTGGTCGGATAACTTCTAACATTCATCATTTTTACTGAAAATAGTGCTTTGATGGCTTTTCGCTCGTTTTTTCACAGACTGCGCCAACTGTTGATGCAAGAAATCGACCTCGTCCACGACTCCGGCACTAGCAGATTTAGTCTTCTCGTCCTTTAGCTCTAGACTGCAAAACATGCAGAACACCTCAGGGGTAAAGCCGATTTCCCGACGAAAACCCTCCGATGCTTAAGTTAGTGAGGGTTTTACTTAGTGTGTGAAAGAGATGTGCATGAAAGCTAAGAACGTAAGGATTTCAGAGCAAAATCAAAAGAGGATTCTCGGTGTATGTTTTGTGTTCTCCTATATGTTAGCATGTATGATAAAACTTATGATATAATGTCATAGATTATGTATACAAAAAACCTCTTTTTTCCCTTTATGTGAAGTTCCCGCAAAATTTTCGCCATTCGGTCTGTGAAAAATTCTTTGGGATGAGTGCAAAGTCAGAGAATCTCCACTATCCTCGATTTCTGGATGCTGCGTATTAGAAGTCTAGGATTTTGTACTTTTGAACACGTGTTGCCGCGTGGTTGGCGTGTCCAGAGTAACTTGCTGTAAAAGTCAATGAATATAGAAAATCAGGATACTATACCTGTCACGTCACTCCTGAGTGTCTGAGTGTCCGCACCTCCGAGTGCAGCTTCCAGCTCTCCCGAGAATGAAATCCTCCGGTTCTCGAGAGGCCCTTACGCAGTGAGTGGTAGTCTCAGAGACAGCAGGATGTAGCGTTAGAAATACAAGTACTCCCCGAATACCCGCGAGTCTCTGCTTTGTTGGAAAGGAACGTATGGACCCGACCTCCCGAGCCTAGAGAGGCTGGTTGTCGAGGACCTTAAGTCCGAGTATCAGTTAACTGAGAATAATTCACGAGAGGTCCTTTGAGCAGTAGGATCGGGCAATACACCCAAGATGTCTTGACTGTCTCCCCGATGACATTATTGGATGCTTAGGGAGGCGTCGTATCAGGGGTCCATCTGGAAGACAGGTGCATATTCAGCAGGCCTAGATAAGGGCCCTAAGATAGGCCTAGGCCTGTAGGCTAGGGTTCACTAAAATACCCCAATACTAAGCCCCCCAGTTTTTAATTAAATAGGATTTAATTAAAAACTATTCGGTTTTCGCTCGGCTGTCACCCACGCTCGGGTTACTTCTTTAGGAGTGCAATCGCCCATGTACATATCACTTCCCCATTACCGAACCAGCCTGAGGAGCCGCAATATTCAGGCCGTCATCATTATCTGGTAGGGTGGGCCCCATTTCACTTAAATCTTAAAAAGAAATGACCCTTGGCATCCTGTATTCAGGTGATGTGACGTTCCCCTACCCGTTGAGCTGAAATCTACGGTCAGGATTTCCTCGGCTCGTCTATAAGTACCCCTTATTTCTCAGATGGACGTTTTTCTTCTTTTTTATCTGCACGCACAGGCGAAAGCATTTGAATACAGAGTACTCAGAGTAGCTTCATCGATTTTCGACACTTTCAAGCGTTCTCAGCATACTTATTTGGTAAGTATCTTCTTCCCCTTCCTTTTAAATGTGTGGTTACGCCTTTTATTCGATGAATGATCCGTAGGGATACATGTTCAGACAAAATAAGAGACAGTTAGGGTAGGAGGCCCAATAGAGGTCGAGTAGGAAGACTGTCATAGGTTGTCTATGATCCTAGAATAGCCAACTGACCTCCCTCTTTTCTTGTTTTTGTGAGCAGAAATGGATTCTGTTTCTGGCTCATCAACCCAACCTGAGGCTGTTAAAGGGGTAGACAATGTAGAAGCGGATGTGAAATTAGTAGCTAGCCCCGAGCCGATTTCTACGACGTGATCTCCCTTTGAACAATACTGGTTCAATTCGTCGGTCATGGAGACTGACTTGGAGGCCTACACAGCCTTATTTAATATTCTCGAGAATATATATATCCGAGCCTCCGAGACTGATGAGATACCCAGTACTCCTCTTGAGGGTGAGGTAGCCTTCAACGAGGAATTGTTTCATTTGGGGGTCAGGTTGCCTCTGCAGCCATATTTTTGCATACTCCTTTTTCGTACGAGAATAGCCCCCTATCAGCTGAACTTGAACAGTTGGAGGACACTGGTAGGGTTGTACATGCTGTGGGGGTGGTTATCCGACTCCCCGCCTCTTATGGAGGAAATAGAGCACATGTTTGTGCTCAAAAAGAACCCTGGGAAGAACCCTGGGTGGGTATTTTTGCAGTCAAGACCCCGGAACCCCAATCCCATAAAGGAAAACCCCATAAGCAATAAAGACTGGAAGAACAAATGGTTTTTCGTGGGGAAAAATTGGAATTTCGAACCGCACCTACCTGTTCTAGGTGCCTTCAAGGAGCCTTTATATTGGTTGGGGGAATCAGACCCGAGCCCTCGTAGCCTGGAAATTATTAAGCAGGCTAGAGAGTAGTCCCCGGACTAAAAGCTGCTACTTTCGGATATACACCTGCTTGGCTCGGGTCTAATAAAGATATGCCCGACTAGAGATATGGTGTACCAGACCAAGAAGAATTATACCCAACGTATAACTCTTTTCAAATACCCAAGCACATAATGTACATCTATATATTTAACTGCATGTATATCTGACTTCCCGAATGTTTTTCTTGCAGAGTCCAAAATGTCCATAGGAAAGGCGCCTGCCCTGGCCTCCGTCAGCAAGCTGGCCAAAAAGAAATCGGCTGAGACCTCCACTAGTGCTACCCCGCAGCAAACTCCTCCCTCCGGGAAGCAGCAAGGTCGAGGGGAGTTAATACTTAGGAGGAGAAACCAAGGGCCCTCGGACTCTGACTCTGAGTCCGTATCCATCGTGGATAAGGGCAAAGGAGTTATAGTGGAGAAGCCGCCATCGGGCAAGGGGCAGAAAAGGCCCCAAGAGGAACCCCTGACAGCCCTCACCTCCAAACAAATAAAGCTCAGGGGGTCGGGCCCATCGAAAGCTGATATCTTCGGGGCCACCAAGATTATCAAGTTGATGATGGGCGACATCCCCGATCAAAAGCGGAAGCATTTTGCCCATGTCCTTGGGCTAATAAATGATGTTGGATGGAGTATATCCCCATCTGCCACCGACAAACTAGACGAAGGGGATGTAACGACCCTGGACTCCTTGTATAGATGGGGATTTCTAAATGATGGTAAGTGTGACGCTGCAGCTTGTATTTTATGTTTGTGGATTTCTAATACTAATACTTCTTCCCGATTACAGTCCTGTTTCCAGCTGAAGCAGGAAATAAATGCTCGGAGGGATGAAACGAGCAAAATAAAGAAGCTACAAAAGGAAAGCGAGTTTGCCTTGCAGCAATAAGAGAAGGCGGAGGCGAATTTGGCCATCGAGTGGTCTCAGTGGAAAGCAAAGGAAGCTGAATGGCTGAAAGAGAAAGAGAAACTTGAGCTTCAACTGGCTACCCTCGAGTCCATCCACTTGGGATGTAGTCTCGAGATCGCAAACTTAAAGTCTCGGGTTGAATTACAGCATTCTGAGATGAAGATTTTGAGGGTGCAGCTCATCGGGGACCCTGAGAGACTTTGGGCCTTGGCGGAGAAACTCGAAGTCGAAGTAGAGGCGTCGGTGAATCAGGCAATTGATCTGACTTGCCAATCCTTCCATGAGAGATATCCCAACCTCGATCTT
>JAVXUL010057270.1:0-10359 GCA_035590515.1 Trichilia minutiflora
TCTAATCTTCATCACCAAAAGAAAGCACACAAGTAAAGCATCAAAAGCCCTAAGGTTAGCATCTTTGATTTCCATTGTTTTTTATGGAATTTAGCCTAGGGTTTCTTGATGAAAAACTTACATTTATGCATGATTTAGGCCATAGAACCTTCAGTGGGAGCACTATTTAGTTTAAAGTTCAAAACTAAATGGTTTGATATATACACTTACATACTGATATATTTAATTTTCTATAGATATACAAACACTGAAACTCAATCAAGTGATACACTAATTATAGCCAACCCCTTATTAAAAATCCTTGATACTCATAAACTTATCGGACCTAATTTTATGGTTTGGTATAAAAATCTTAGAATAGTCTCTAATTTTGAGAAACTTGGCTATATCCTTAGTGGACTAACGTCAAAGACCTTTTCTGATAATGCATTACCTGAGGAGAAAGAGAACTTTCAGAAATAGAAGAATGATAATCTTAAAGTAAGATCTTATATACCGACCTCAATGAGTGATGACTTGTAGGCTCAACTAGAGGACATACATGATGCCTTTTGTATTTATCTCTCTTTGTTAAAAATGTTTAGGAAGAGTTCAAATACGAGGCGATATGAGTTATCTACTATCTTATTTGCTATAAGGCTTAATCTGAGAGTGCCTCTGGAATCCCATCTTATGAAGATGATTAATCTAATAGGACAATTACAAGGTTTGGGATTTTTTATGAATTTCTTATTACAGATATATTTGATCCTTTATTTACTCCCATCTAGGTTTGATCAGTTTGTTATAAATTATAACATGAACAAACTTGATCATACTCTTCCTGAATTGATGAATGAAATAATTTTCTTTTATAAAAGAACTATAAAAGAAAAAGGAAAGGAGATAGTTCTTACCATTGTTTCTTCTAGTAAGAAATTTAAGAAAAAGGCAAGAGAACCTTTGAGTACATACCTAAAAGAGGTATCTACAAGAAAAAGGGTAAGGGCAAAGAAAAGAGCAAACCAGTTATGAAAAGCCAAGCAAATATTGAATGTCATCATTGCAAGAAGCTCAGTCATTAGAGGAGAAATTATTCTCTTTATCTAGAGAGCTTGAGACAAAGGAAGATGATGGGTACGTTTTCTCGTTATGTTATTAAAATTGAATTAAGTGTTATTTCAAATTCACATTCCTAGATTATTGATTTAGCTGCCACTTCACATAGTTGTATATCTTTACAAGACTTTCACAGCAAGCGGTTACTGAAGAAAGGTGTAGTATTAAAATTCTATAATTTGATCATGATGAAGAATACTTGAGTACTAAGTCTCTAGATTTTCTTAAAGATAATGGTATAATTTCTCACCTTACACTTTCTTATACACCTCAGCATAATGGTGTATCGAAAAAGAGAAATTATACCTAACTTGAAATGGTACGATCTATGATGAGCTTCATAGACTTATCTATATATATTTAGGGATATGCTCTAAATACCGTAATGTACATCTTAAGCAGGACCCCATCTAAAGCAGTTCTCAAGATACCATATGAGATATGGTATGGAAAGCTACCAAGCTTCAATCACATGAAAACTTAGGGTTGTCTAGCTTATATTAAAATTGTTAAACCTAAGAAGCTAGACACAAAATTTGAAAAAGATCAATTTATTGGATATCTAAAAGAAAATTTAGGATATTATTTCTACTTTCATACTGATCAAAATATTTTAATTAGTAGACACAATTCTTTGAGAATCAGTTTATTGAAGAAGGTGGTATAAGCAGAAAAATCAAACACTCAGAAGAGTCTGAAGAGTTTGATGATGACCAACCTCAGATTGATGAGCTTGTTGATATAGGTAAACTAGTTCATATAGATGAACTTATCTGATTTGATCCTCAGCCTTCTATAGACCAACCTCTTTATAGACCTACAAGGGTATTACATCCTCTATAACGATACTTCTTCCTTTCAGATAATAATTTTAAATCATTTATGATAGAAGAAGATAAACAAAGGGAATATCCTAAATCCTATAATAGTCAATATTATATATCAATTTTGAAAGATGGGTTGAAGTCATGAAATCTAAAATAGACTCCATGTATGCTAAACAAGTGTGGTTATTTATTAATCCACCATGAGGAATCATTTCTATTGATTGTAAATGAATTTATAAAAGGGATATTGGTAAAGATGGTAAAGTAGAAACTTATAAAGCTAGACTGGTGGCAAAAGATTATACTAAAAAATAAGGCATTGATTATAAGAAAACTTTTTTACAAGTTGCTATACTAAATTCCATTCGAATTTTACTTGTTATAGTAGCTTATTATGAACATGAGATATAAAAAATAGATGGAAAAATAGCCTTTCTTAATGGTTTTATTGAAGAGACCATATATATGCAACAACTAATCGGGTTTGTTCTCCTTCAAATAATCATAAATTTGGTAAGCTGCATAGATCTATATATGGATTAAAACAAGCTTTCAGAAACTAGAACATACGATTCGATGATATAGTCAAATCATTTAGCTTTATCAAGAATATTAAAGAACCATATGTTTACAAGAAGAAAATTAACAATGCAATCACATTCTTTATATTATATGTTGATGACATATGACTCATGAAAAATGCTGAGGGTACGTTAACTGAGGCTAAACTATGGTTATCCAATATGTTCTCTACAAAAGATCTGAGAGAAGCGACTTATATTCTAGGTATTCATCTCTATAGAGATAGAGTGAAATGAATAATAAGTCTTTCTTAGAAAATGTACATAGATAAGATACTAAAAATGTCGGCTATGGATGACTCCAAGAAGGATTTATTATCCTACATTCATGGCTTTCGTCCTCGAGAAAGATGGAACCCAAAACTAATACAAAATGAGAGCATATAAAAAGAACTCTTTATGCTTTAGCAATAGGTAATCTTATGTATATCATGCTATATACAAGACCTTATATAGCGTATACTATGAGTATTATGAGTAGATATCAGGTAAATCCTAAATAACAACATTAAATTATGGTTAAGAGAATCCTTAAGTACTTAAGAAGAACTATGGATTTAATATTAACCTATAGAGGAGGTGAATTGAAAATTAAGGGTTTTACTGATTCTGACTTTCAATCAGATGTGGATGATACAAAGTTTATACTCATTTTTGTTTTTATATATAATAGAGGTGCTGTTAGTTGAAAGAGTTTCAAACAGAATACTACAACTAACTTTATCACAGAAGCTGAATATGTCGTTATTTTTGAAGCAGCGAAAGAGGCTGTCTAGATCCGTAAGTTCGTGAGTAAACTCGAAGTGGTTCCTTTTATTTTGAATTTAGTAGTTTTGTACTATGATAATAAAGAAGCTATAATGCAAGCTAAGGAACCTAGGTCTCACTAGAAGTCTAAACATGTTCAATGTAAGTATCATTTGATCAGAGAGTTTATAGTAGATAAACATATAATCATACAGAAATCTTCATCAACAGACAACATGACAAACTCACTGACTAAGCCGACGACACAACAGCAACTGAATCACCATTTTAAGAAGATGGATATTAAATATCATAGTGATTGGCTTTAGTATAAGTAAGAGTTTGTTAGAGATATACCTTAGAACCAATCGTGTCACAAGGTTCAAGGTTATTATCTTATTGTATATATAATTTTGTAATTCATTGTAAAAAGTTTATGATGAATAAAATGATATTTTTTATTATCTTGCATATTGTTCAGTTGTTATTTATTTTATTTTATTTTTAATGTAAAATATGTTTTAATAATGTATTATGTGTCAAGCTTTTATCTACAAAAATTTGTAGATATGAGAATAGATTCTATGATTTAAATACATCCGAATTTATTTCCGATAAAGGTAATGTCATTAAGGATGATGATATTACATAATCGGTATATTTTGTTGCTATTACTAATTAGCATTCGATGCTAATAGTTGGGTGACGAGTTTTATGTTACAAGAGTATAAATATAGGTACTACATTTGAGAATGTAATACTGAACGTGACTAAACATGATAAATCACATGGATGAAAATGTGAACCCCGTTCTTTAATTATGTGGATATTATGATAATTCCTTCTAGTTATTTGTATACATGTGATTTCATACAGTTCTTACATAGAAAAGTTGGTTGGTTCAAAAATTTCTTATTTAAGAATTGAAAAAAATAGTAGATAACTTAACAATGAGAAAGAACTAGATTTATGACATTAAAATCATCTTCAATTGAGAAATATTCTCAACATTTTTATAGAGCTCGAAGAGAGCTTTTTGTTGATATATTATGGGTTTCGTAAGGATGTCTATATTAAAAGTTATGATCATTTGAAGTAATAATCTTCAATTGAAGAAATAGAGAGAGGTGTCGATACTTTGCCAAAGGTGTCGACACTCAAGCATATGAAACCTTATCACATTGTGTTCAAGGAGAAAGTGTCGACACATTAAGGAAAAGGTCTCGACACCCTACAGTTATGATAAATAGTAAAAACCAAATGTGTCGATATGTTGGAGAAAAGTATCAACACTTTGTGATGCAAGACGGACTTGAATTAAAGTGTCGACATTTAAGCCACATTATTATATACACACTAATATACTATTCTCACAAATAGATCTCTGATACTCTATTCTCTGTAAGGCTAACCCCCCTCAAAAATAGGACTCTAATACCCTCATCAACTATCGGGTCTTCATCTTCACGAATAGGTATCAAAGTATAATTGGTATTAGATTCTAAAAAACCCCATACTCTATAAAGCTATAATCAATTGACCTATAACAATAAGTACTCAATAGCCTGTTCTCTCTAAGCCATCGCTCATAAAAAATAAGCATCAAGTATGGTCGATATTAGGTCATCACCTTGAAAGGATCCTCACATACCCTATCATAATCAGGGAGCCTTATACGTCTCATCATCATACCATAAAGTTTGCACCCATATTTGTACACACATGTGTCATTCGCGATTAATATAAATCAAATTTCATATAGTATATCTATAGGCACAAGATTAAATCAAGACCATCGGTACACAAGGACGAAATCACACACATTGGCTCCTAAGGTCATCAAGTCAGTATATATCAAATATCAGCACACCAGCCCAAATTAATATCGACAATTAAAATATTAACGCTCTAGCTATACTCACATACAAATCATCATCATCAGAATCAAATCGATATTACTATTGTCATTTTATAATAATATAAATCAAATTTCACATGCCAAAAATCATAGTTAACCTCACTGGCCTCTATCATACATACATACATCAAAATAGTGGTCCATGAACTTCTAATGACTCTAAATTACTTTAAAAGTTTGAGTATAAAAAAAGTATAAAGTTTATTTTCTTGTCATGTTATTCAAACTAAATTAAATATTATTTTAGATTCAAAATTCTAGATACTAGATTTAGCTATCACTTCATATATTTGTATATCACTATAGGACCTTTAGAGTAAGGTGTTACTCGAGAAAGGTACAGTAATGTTAAAGATAGCTCATGAAGTAATAGTTGCTGTCATATATTTATGAACATGTAAACTTATTTGCATACAGGTCATACTTTTGTATTAGACAAAGTGGTGTATTTTGTTATAGCCAATAAAAATATTTTATCTGTCAATTAATTATGTAATATGTTATATTTTTAATTTTGATAGATGTAAATGTTACATTTATTTGAAAAATAAATTGGTTGGTATTGGCTTGTGTATAAATTGTTTATATGTTTTGGAAGCAAATGAGATTAACATGATAAATACTGTTGATAAGAAAAGATCTAGAAATGAGATTAATTTAGAACTGATATGACATCATATATTAGGTCATCTTGAAGCAAAAAGGATTGAAAAGATGGGTAAAGATGGACTCAAAAATCCATGAGGCTTTGAACCTTATCTAACTTGTGAATATCTTAAAATAAAATGATCAAATTACCCTTTATAAGACAAGAGAAAAGAGCCATTGAAGTTCTTAAATTGATATACACAGTTGAGTGTGGTCCATTTAGTGAAATGACAAGAGATGGTTTTTCGTACTTCATAACCTTTATCGATAATTATTCACGATATGTTTATGTATACTTAATGAAATACAAATTAGATTCTTTTGAAAAATTTTAAAAATTCAAAACATAAGAACAGAAATTAGTAAGAAAATGTATTGAAATACTACAATGGATTCGAAGTGAGGAATACTTGGTTATTAAATTTTTAGATTATCTAAAGATCAGTGGTATTGTATCTCAACTGACTCGTCCTTTTACACCTCAGTATAATAATGTATTGAAAAGAAAAAAATCATACCTTATTAGATATAGTACGATCAATCATAAGATTTACTAATTTACCAATATATCTTCAAGTATATGCCCTTTATATAGCAATTTGCATTTTGAACAGGGTTATATATAAAAAAATTCTCAAAATTCCATATGAGATGTAGGAAGGAAAACAACTTAACTTCAATCATCTGAAGCATTTGGGTTATCCGGCTTATATTAGGATAGTTAACTTAGATAAGTTAGACGTGAAATCTAAGAAAAGTTAATTTATAGGATATCCTAAAGATAGTTAAGGATATCACTTCTATTTTTATACTGATCAAAAAGGTATCGATCAATAGACACACATAATTCCTCAAGAATTAGTTTTTAGAGGAAGGTGGTGTAAGTAGAAAAATTAAGCTTTCAGAAGAATCTAAAGAGCTTAATGATGAACAACCTCAAATAAATGAGCCTATTAATGCAGATGAACTAGTTCTTAATAATGAACATATTCGATTTGATTCTCAGACCTTTGTAAACAAAACTCTTTATGGATCTTCTAGGATATAGCATCCTTCTTTAAGGTACTTTTTTCTATCTAAAAATGATTTGAAATGATTTATGATAGAAAAAGATGTGCAACAAGAAAATCCTAAAACTTATGAAGAACCAATAGTGGATATCAATTTTGGAAGATGGCTTGAGGCCATAAAATTTGAAATGGACTTCGTGTGTGCTAATCAAGTGTAGTTACTTGTTGAACTACTAGAAGAAATTATTCTTATTGATTATAAATGAGTTTACAAAAGAAAGATTGACAAAGATGAAAAAATAGGAACTTTTGAAGTAAAACTAGTGGTAAAATGGTTATACTCAAAGGAAAGTTATTGACTACAAGAAAACTACTTTTCAACACTATCTATGTTAAAGTCCATTTGGATATTACTTATTATTATAGTTTATTATGACTATGAGATATGGTAAATAGGTGTAAAGTTAGCCTTTCTTAATAGTTTCATTGAGAAAATTATATATATGAAGTAGCCTGTAGGATTTGTTTCATTAGATAGTCATAAAGTGTGTAAGTTATATAGATTCATTTATAGATTAAAGCAAACTTTCAGAAGTTGGAACATACGATTCGATTATACGATCAAATCGTTTGATTTCATTAAGAATATTGATGAACTATATATATACAAATTAAGAATATTTATGAAAAATTAATAATGCTATAACATTCCTTATGTTATATTTTAATAACATATTACTAATAGGAAATTATGTGGGCTCATTAACTGAGATTGCATTATAATTGTCTAATGTGTTCTCTATTAAGGATTTAAGAGAAGTAATCTATATTTTAGGTATTCATCTTTAAAGAAATAGAGAAAAATAAATAGTAGGTATTTTTTAAAAAATATATATAGAAAAGATACTAAAAATTTGAGTATGAAAGACTGTAAAAAAGGGTTCTTACAGTGTATTCATAGAGTTCATCTCTTTAATGAGATAGAACTGAAGACTAAAGTTAACTAAGAGTGTATGTGGGGAGTTTCTTATGCTTTTATCATAAGAAATCTTCTATATGCCATGCTATATATAAGACCTGATATATATTATACTGTAAGTGTTACGAGCAAATATCAGACAAATCCTAGAGAACGGCATTGGACTATTGTCAATAGAATCTTAAAGTACTTGAGAAGGACTAAGGATTTAGTTTTAACATATAGAGAATGTGAATAGATAATTGAGGGTTACACTAATTCTGACTTTCAGTCAGATGTAGATGATAGAAAGTCTATATCCACATTTGTTCTCAACTATAATGTAGAAGTTATAAGTTTCAAAAGTTTCAAACAGGTTACTAAAACAGATTGTATTATAGAAGTTGAATATGTCGCTGCTTCTGAAGTTGCAAAAGAGACTATTTGATTCCGTAAGTTTGTGAGTAAACTCAAAGTGGTTTCATCCATTAATAATCTAGTAACTTTGTACTATAATAATAATGGAGCAATAGTACTGATTAAGTAACCTAGATCTCATTAGAATTCCAAACATATTTAATATAAGTGTCACTTAATCAAAAAGTTTATATTAAAGAAATATGTACTTACAGACTAAGTTACTTTAAAGACTCTAGCTTATAAACTAAGTTAGAGTTTACTCAACTCCAGTTGCAGGAAATGTAATCTCACTTGCAGTTCACTAAAGAATAGTTGGTTGATCCACGAAGTTAGCTAATTTGTCACGCCCCAACCCTAGTTGACTACGTGACAATCGTCGCGGATCCCAGAAATACATTCTATCACTTAAAATGCACTTCTAGAACTGCAAGGTATTAGCACCTGCCCCAAGGCATTAGCACCTGTTTTCAAACTCATTTTCAAATAAAATGATACAAAATAGAAGATTTTTAATCACACATATATCAACATATTTATTTTCTAAAAATACATTACAAAATATTTTTGGCCAAGCCAAATACATCAATTCACTTCATTACAAATGTTTTTGCATACAGTGGACCATAATATAAAAACCTGAGTCGAGTACATGAAAACTATGCTGAAGTCTTGCTTCAGCTATGCTCTGCCACGTCCGACTACACTAACCTGAAATGGGAAGTGAAGGGTGAGTATTTGAAAAAATACTTAGTGAGTAGACAAATACACAAAAACAAAAATCAGAGGCCTATACATTGATTACAAAAAATCCTCGTAATCATAAAATCAATTATAATGAAATGTGGTATCATATACATGTTTAAAAAATCAATATAATATCAAATATGTATATCCCCTCGATCTATAGGATCCCATCCACTCCCTTAGAGCTGTATGGCCAATCTGCAACTCTTATTGGGGATGTGTGCCCATATATAATATCCCTCGATCTATAAGATCTCATCCATTCCCTTAGAGCTATGTGACTAACCCTGATTGGGATACTATCACATCAATATAAGGCTAATATATTTTAGTCTGGACATGTGGATTCCACCCATCCCACCTTGGACTGTATGGTCAATCCACACTCCAGGGTCTATTGGATTCCACCCACTCCACATGAGCTGTATGGTTAATCCTCACCCACATATAGTCAATAACATAACACACAAAATCATAAATCAATCTCAATGGCCCATCAGGGCAAATATATATATATAATTGGCCTCTGATCTCAAAATCACAATATCAATATATACATTTGGCATCTCACCTCACATTTATGGCAATCCAGGTTTCATCACACACCTATTTCTATCACAAATAAGGGGTCATCCCGGCCACCACACAACAGACATCCAATGCCTCCTCATTTTAGTTATACATATACATATTTACATACTATTATCTCCAGCATTATATTCATTCATAAACAACATAAAACAAGGTGAAGGGAAAGAAACGTGTCCACTTACTATTTTGGATGGGAAGTCACCCTTTTGGTACCTTTCTCGCGTTGGAGATCCTCCCGTCTCGGCTACTGCGTCTGGATACACATACAAACATAAATTCAACAATCTGTTATAATGTGCGTGCATGATGCAATGTATGTTCATGTTACTCCTGACTCCGATTTCTTTCTCTCTCTTTCCTTTCTCTCTCTAACATATTGTCATATATGTTCTAACTCTATATTCACATCATTTTCAGTTATTTCAATACCAATAACTATCAAAATCCTTTAATTTATCGATACCGATGATAAATTAAAAAAACCTTAATTTTTAAGGTTTTGTGAACAGTAATCTAAATCCTCTTTTTCTTGATTTATGTATAATGAAGATTAAAAACGAAGAAACTGAAAGTTCTATAGCCTAAATCATGCATAAATATAAGTTTTTCTCATCAAAACCCTAAGTTAGAAAGCATGGAAACCAAGAGCAATCAAAGATGTTAACCTTAGGGCTTCTGGTAGATTATTGGAGTGCTTTCAATTTTGATGAAGATGAGAGCTTGAAACCTAGCTCCTCTCTACTTTACACCATCCTCTTGTCTTCCCCCATGGCTGGCCGAATTTTGAGAGAGAGAAAGATGGAAAATATGTATTTTC
>JAVXUL010057281.1:0-10359 GCA_035590515.1 Trichilia minutiflora
TAAATATAACATTTATATTTATTAAAAGAGAAAGTATAATCATATTTACACAATTGATTTACAGGCAAAATATTTCTATTAGCTATATCAAAATACATTATATCGTACAATACAATACAATGGACAGATGACAAAACTATTATATAAGTCCCTGAATAGGTGGTCGCAACCATTGCATCATTTGCCATCTTCAGTCACTATACCCTTCTTCAGTAACCACTTACTGTGAAGGTCCTACAAACATATATAATTATGTGAGGTAGCAGCTGAATCTATAATCCGTGAATGTAAATCTAAACTAACACTTCATTCCGTTTCAATAACATGACTAAAAAGCATACCTGACGCCTTCAATTTTCTTAAACTTTCAAGGTAATGAGGACAACTCCTCTTTCAGTGTTCGAGCTACTTGTAATGTTGACACTCACCATTAAATTAACCAATGACAAATTGTTTACCTTTAGTCGTTCTCTTAAAACAAAGACGATCTTGTTTACTAGCTTAGGGAGTATTAATACAAATTTGATCATTTTGTACTTTGTAACAAATTGGTCATAACTGGATGGAAGAGACTGTAGGATCAAATCCGTCTACAAAGCATCATCTATGAAAAACCCCAATGCATACAATTGCTCTATTAAGTTAATCATCTTGATAAAATGAGACTCAGTACACTTTTCGGGTCAATCTCATTACAAACAAGATAGTAGACAGCTCATACCACCTAGTATTCAAACGCTCTCTGAATATCTCCAATAGAGAGTGATACATATCGACAATTATAAAATAATTTTTATTACACAAATAATATTCATTCATCTTATGAATAAATATTATTATTTATAAAACAATTTTATTATAAAATAATTTTACTGTTATCACTTGATTGAGTTTAAATATGTGTGAATATGCAGAAGAAAGACTACATCAGTACGTATAAATGTACATCAAACCATTTAGTTTTAGACTTTAAACTAAATAGTGCTCCCACTACTTAAATTAAATCCCGTATTTTTTTAATAATACTGTAATCATATTATAGTTGTTTAGTGGGTGATTATATTCTTATCAAACTTATAAAACCTCACCTGATAGTTATTGGTTAAATAAGCCTAATAAGTCAGAAACACATTTCTATTTGTAACTCTTTATAAGGTATAATCATTAACCTTTAGGTCCTGTACATCTCATCTGATAGTTATTGGTGCCTGAACCTAGTTAGGCTAGACCCAATGCCCTTTCTTAAATAGGTAGCAATTAGACCCCTCACCTGACAGATATTAGAAGCCCAACAGATCCTACTAAGAAACAAGTCAAGTAGATTACAACACCCCGTGAGGGCCCTCATCTAACAGTTATTGTGTTATCCCATCAGAAATGCCAATAACCTACTGACTGCATTAGAAGGTTTAAGCCTGATATTATATTAAGGGGGATTTTTTTAGGTATCATTTTATTTGAGTTATGAGATTTAAACCTATATCATTTTCAAAATGATATCATTTTAAATCTTAATCCATTATTGATTGATCATATCAAAATAATAATTAATGATTAATTTATTATTATATGTGTTGATTTGAAGCATTTAATTACTCCCACTGAAATTTTATTAATTCTAGAGTAATTACAATTTAATATGAATCACTATTTCATTAAATTTCAAATTTGAGTAATTAAACCCTATTTCTGTTCGAATAGAATAATTGTATGCATAAAATTTCGATTTTAGTAAATCAAAAGTTTAATAACAGAAAATACTATTTAAATTAGTATTTTATGGGATTAGTAGCTTAGGAATCATTATTAAACATTAATATTTATTCCTAAATGTAAAATCTTTAAACAATTTCAAAAATTTTATATTTAGGTCCGTTTTTGAAAAAATTATCAAAATGCCCCTGGTAAAGACCCAACTTGATTAAAGTTTTATAGGATTAGTAGCTTAGGAATTATTATTAGCAATTAATAATTATTCCTATATGTAAAGTCTTTGAACAGTTTCAAAAATTATACATTTTAGTCCTTTATGAAAAAAATTACCAAAATATCATTTTACCCATATGTGATACATATCTATAATTTATTATAAATTCTATATTTAAATTTTGATAATTGTGATTATCAAACATATTAAATAGAATTTTAATATAAAATGATAAAATCTAATTAAAATATTTAATTTAAATAGAAAATACCATTTTACCTTTATGTATAAATGTGATCAAAGGCATTGTGATAATTGTACCATATTTATAGATTTTGTTTAATCCCTTATATTAATTAATTTGTTAATTAATTTGACCATTAAATGATTTATTTAAGTATTAAATAATCAAATAAAAATTAGTTTTATAAATGGCCACAAATTAAACACATGGCATTTTATAATTAGTTTATGAAATTGATTTTGCATTTAATTTTAATTGGTCTACTTTGTATGGTTACACACATATAAGATGGGTGTTGATGTATTGCATAATTTCCATTTATTTATTATATTTATTAGATAAATATAAAATAAAATAAAATTATAAATATTTTCATTTTTCATTAATTTTGACAAGGAAAATAAGATTTTTCATTTTCTCTCTCAACAAAATTCGGTCAACTATAGAGGAGACAAAGAGGATGGTGCAAAGTGAGGAGAGCTCATGTTTTTGAACTTGTTGTTCATCACAACATAAAGCACACAAAGCATCTACCAAAACCCCTAAGTTTTTAATCTTGAAAACTATTGTTTTCCATAGATTTAGCCTAGGATTTTGTTTTAAAAACTTACATTTTAAGTATGATTTAGGACATAAAGCCTTTAATTAAAGTATCGACATATTGAGTAAAGATGATCAATATAGCATCAGGAAAAGGCTTAGAGAGATAGATACTTGAAGAAGTAAAGATCAATGCATCTCATAAAGAACTTTAAAGTATTGACACATGTGGATTGGAGTAACAACACATGAAGGATAGAAGACTTAAGATGAAATTAAGAGCAGAACCAAATCGTTACATTTGAAGAATGTATTGATACTTTTTATCAAAAAAAAACTTTAAAGTATGATGTTTAACTAAGAATCGACACAAACAAAGAAAGGAAGAAGTTGATACTCAATTCCAAGATAGACAAAAGCATCGATACACTATGTGAATGTATCAACATATTAAAGTTGAAAAATTTTAAATCTGAAGAAATGTTTAATGGGTTAGAAAGGATCAACTTGAAGGCTAAGAACATCGATATGAATATTCAAATTGAATGAATGAACTAACAAATGGAACTAAAGTATTGATACATTCTAGAATTTGACATTGTAACAGTAACTTCTGTAATATTGAATGCGCACATTTATTGCAGATCAGAGCTGTTGAGCACAATCACTCAAAGATTTAAAAGCTATGATTCAATAGAAGAAGAAGCATAGAACATTGTGAATGCTATTGACATCTTTGTGAATCAAGATCAAAGCAACATTTTTATATTCTTCTAGAGAGAGAAATTATACTGAGTAATATTGCAAATCTACTCTTGCGAAAGAATCTTTGTTAGTTCTTTGATTTCCTTTCACTATGAAGAAGGAGAGTGTATTTAAGTTTTATTTCACCCTTTTGAAGGAGTCTTTGAGTTACACTTCATCTATTGAAGAAGAAGATGAACTGGTTGTTCTTCATCTTCATCGAAAAGGAGCTGTACTTGAATTCTTTTTGACTCATGAAATAAAGGAAATAGTGAAACCTCAATGTGAAGCAAAATTCGAGAGAGTGCATCTAGGCCAAAATTGTCAAACCACTGTAAACTTTATTTGCATATCTTTATCCCTTTCTCTCTATTTATTTGTGTTTGTGCATTGATATAATCTGTTATTACATATTCATCATTCACAATATTTTAATTTATAATATCATCACTATTTAGCTTTTAAATTTTTCATAAAACCCAATTTACCTTCCTTTTGGTATTGCCTGCTGGACTTCTGGACCAACTTTTCTATACTACAGGCTTTGAAAGTAAAAGTAAAAATGTAGTTTGTAATATAACTTTTAGTTAGATCTATTTATTTTTTTATTAACATTTAACTGAGTATTTCTATGCCTCGATTATAACTTTAATGCCATAATACTTTAGTACCCCATAAAACCATGATATTTTTTGATAGTCTAAAATCTTATGATATTGTAGTAAAAACAAGGATACCTTAACAATATTTTCCCTCAAAACGATTTTAGCTCAAAGGAGAAAGGAAAAATAAAAGGAAAGAAAGTTACACAGTACATGTAGTTTAGGGATTAGGATTTGTTACTATCCTAAACTTTTACTTAAGTAATACACACGTGTAATTAATAATTAATAAATAAAAATATATTAAAAATATCTCAAGCCTATGTAAATAAAATTATACGTCGAAAGATCTTTCAAAAATTAAGTTTTGGATCAGCACGTATTATCCTAATTCATAATTCAGATAGAAGAGCACACAACTCATTTCAAGTCTTAACATGATTAAATAACGAAATTAGTATATAGCATTGCACTTGGGTAATTATCATAAAATCATGCACACATCTTTTAGAGACAAGCAGGAGAAGAAGACTAGTAAATCAAAATACACACAGATCAAAGAGCACAATAACATTAGGTTACGGACAAAGAAGAATTAAAACCGTCTCATATCAACTCCATTAAGGCTTTAAGTGTGGCCTATCACGACTCTCGTTAAGGCGGTTAATCATATACAATGCATTGCTAGTAACTTTTCCAATGTTGGTGATCTTCTTCTTCACATCAATCTTCACCTTTCCATCCACACTTTCAATCCCATCAAGACACGTGTCCTCGTTGGTCAAAGCTGCGCTGACCCAGGTTTCCGCATTACTCATCTGAAAGTGAAACGTATCCCCTCTCAAGTGCTTCAGCTCAGAAAGAGTCTTGCTCAAATCATCCACCGAGTCAGAAATCTGATCGATACAGTCACTCAGTGCAACTCGCTTTCTTTTCTCGGTCTTGCTTCCATTAACAGTCGAAGAAATATGCGATAGGTAAACGGAGACTTTTATCGCTCGAGATAGGCTGACTTTCACGGCAGCTTGAGCTAAATCCCGCGGCGTCTTTGCTGGTCTGTACGAGGAGAGTGTGCGGAAGCAAATGGCAGGAAAGCTTGCGTGCGAGCATGAAGAACGGACGAGATCATTGGATTCATCCTGTTTACTTGCAGCTACGGAGTGGCAGGAGAGCGAAGTGAAAACGAAAACCAAAAGAATGAGTGTGAGAAATCTAACCTGAAGTATTGCCATTGCTTTTGTCTTTGTCAGAGAGATCTGAAAAGGAGCAGCCGAAACCCTGGGAAACTAATGTTAATCATAAGAGTGGAGCGGAGCGGAGTGTTAGGTTTTTATATCAAGAGTGCCCATTTTATTACATATTTATCCCAAACTGTCCGTGGTATTTAGTTTTTCATTAACGGGCCGGTTTGGAAGTTATTTGTTGTGGATGAGTAAGGGTAGTATGGGTAAGAGAAATTAAATAGGGTAAGAGTGAATGCACCGCAAATTATAGGAGCTCAGTGGCCAGTGGGCAGCGCCAAATTTATTACCCATCCTTTGTGCCTCCGACTTTTGTGCCTATCTACTCAATCCATTAACCATACAATTCAGCCAGCACTCCATTTTAGCTTATCCACACTAGCAATTCTTAATCTATAAATTATTTTATAAAAAAATTGGGCGTGTATAAATCAATCCTCTCCAGTTATAGAATTTTCTATCCCACCCGAAAATAAAAACTAAATTTTGAATCTATTATGACTCAAAATCTCTTTCAATAGGTGAAAATATATTCTTACCTCATAATTACGAGATTAGATGGCAATTAAATGACATGACATTATACAATATATAGTGTTATTACTTCAGCTTATCTGACGAATTTCTATTTTTAGTATCATTCATTATTTAACATTTAAGTTCTTTAAATATTATAGGCTCTAAATCAACATTATGACTTGATACTGCACCCCTTATTTATTTTATAATTATTATAAAATACCTGAATATCTAATGAAATTTAATGGGTGAAAGATGATTAATTGTAAATTGTTGTGCAATGCTGTAAGTAAGAGTAATTTCGGGGGCATTTGATTCATGTGAAAGAGGATAGTTGAGAAAACAGCAGACTGGTAGTCATTTTTCAAAAGTTAGTCAATGTAGAACAAAGGAGAGCAACCTTGCATTGTCTTGGGCACTGCTGCTATTTAATAAATGATTGAATGCAAGCCAATGGTCCGCATTTGTTTTTGATGCCATGAAGCAGAGCATGTGCCACATTCAGTCTTGTAGGCCTATTTCCTACCCCACTCACTGCCCACCTAACCAAATAGAAATTACCAATGCAAATTAATTTGTAGTATAAAGTACTTTTAAAAATTAATTTTTCAAACAGAGTAGTACTAGCAACAGGCAATTTATAAAAATAACAAATACTTATCGGCGTCAAAAGAAAAATATGATTATACTTAAATAGATAATAAATTGAAATAAAGTTAAGAAAGTAAAGTCAACTTTGATTAAATGGGCACAAATAATTGTTAAGGAGATAGTTTAGTTGATTTGATCTCTTCTCATAAAAGAAAAGATAAAATAATCGATTCTTTCTTATATTAATTTTAAAGAATTTTGTTATTAAGTGTTTTTAAAGTATTTGTTAATATTTTTATTTTTCATAAATTATATTTTTAGTACATTAAAATTTATCATTAATTAGTATATTAAATAACAAATTTTTTTATAAATAATAAATATAAAAACTTTAATAAATATCTTAAAAACATTTGTTAACAAAATCTTTTCTTTAATTAACATTTGATGCATTGAATCGTATGGGATTAAAGTATGCAAAAATTTGAAAAGAATTGGTGCAAACAATAAGTTTTAATGTGTTATACATAAAAACTGGTGTGCATTTATTTTATGTATTGAATGGGGTGGAATTAAAATGTAAAAATTTAAGAAAAAAGCACAAATAACAATAAAAAAAAAAGGAGAGTTGTTTCTTTTCTTTTTTAGTTTAATATTCCATTATTTCTTACTATTTCTAAAACTATGTGATAATTTTTTTAAATATTAATTATTTTCGCTTTTACCATTCAAAAGTTGAATTTAAACGGAATGAAATCAGCACCGAACGCAAAGCTAAACTGGCAAAATAATGATAAAATGTTAGGAAGTCAAATTCACGACATGGACATGAAATTAGAATACATTGTTACTTCTTATCACTAATTTAACCTATATAATTTATTAACATATAAAGATTAATATAATTATATATTAAAAATTAAATATATTATTTACTATATCTAATTTAAAAATTAAAACTTAATAAAATATTTAAAAAATTATTTTTATTAGTGAAACACCCCATTTAGGGGTATTTTAATCATTTCATATTTAGGATGATTTTATTATTTTCATTTTATGCATGTTCGAGTATAATTAATTTAATATGTCATTGGGAAAATTTTAGATTAAAAATTGTTAAATACGGGAGATGTTCCCTTTCGGCTTCGTCAAGCATTTGAATTTCAGAGCGAATTTCATGTTAATCAAGACTAGTAATTAGCCGACAAATTTTTTACAATTAAAGAGGACAAAGAGATAGTCGTATTAAAAAAAATGGAGTGAAAACAACATCGGATAAAAGATAAAATAGCATCATAAGCAAGGGAACATAAGTGCCAGGACGAAGGGAAACGGGCAGGAGACCAAAGGCCAACTTGCCTAAAGTCTTCCCGCCAAACTCATGCAAGTCTTGGCATTAATTCTGGCTGATAAGGATCACCTTATATAACCTTTCTAAAATTTTCTTTTCTTCTATAAGTCATTAAAAATAGGGATTATCCCACTGAATCAATCATTTTTCTCCCTATTTTTTTTCTCAGCCTCTTTTCCTCTCGTTTCCTTCTCTACGTCCAAAACAAACCCCTCCCTCTCTTTTCAATTTCTTCCATTTAATCTTTGATTTTTTGCTAAAAACAATAACAACTTTACATCCTCTACCTCCTATAACTTTTTTTGTTATTGATTTGAGTAAGGAATTAATTGGGAGCAAAGCTAAGGTTTAAGCCAAAATTGGGGTTTTCTAAAACCGATAATAACTATAACTTCCTACGGCCCAAATTAACCCTTTGGCAATATTTCTCACCTGTTTCAAGTATAAACTTGTTGTTTAGATGGAATTTAAATTCGAGGATGTTAGGAAATTACAGCATATACAATGCAGCGAAATTAAAATTTTTGGATTTTCAACCAAGGATCCATGCAACAAACCTAGTGTTTTAACAAATTATGAATTTAGAATTCATACCTTTTGATAAAATTTGATGAACCAGTAAACACAAAGTCTTAGTTTTGAACCTCTAAGGTATTCACAAGAACGGGGTAAATTAAGTTGGAGTGCTAGCTCCTTGTTCGTATCTCCTTATGTGTTAAATTTTTTTATGAGTTTCTTTCTCCAAAGAATTCACAAAGCTAACCCTAGACACATCCCATTAAACTCTTTATAAATTTCATTTTTAGGATTATGGTTTTATTAATTTATATATATTTCATCTAGGTTCAATGAACTATCAATGAGAAGATCAGTCCATTATTCATATTGGACATGGCCTTACTCTTAAGGCCCAATATATTAATAAAGTTTTAAACTGACATACTTAGCCTCATTTTATTTAATATATCTAGTTAAAAACCCTAATAACTCAAAGAGTTCACGAATTAAGATAAATTCATCTTATAAATTTATACTTTTATTATTCTTGATCTAATGTGTGAAACCCGTCCCTTAGCATTATGGGCATATTAGTAAATCCCTCAAGAGTTTTTGTGCATGTCTTTGTGGTTAGATTGTGCACAAGAGGGTATAAAACTTGAAGGAGTATCTCGGATAAGATTATGGTGTTGGATTTGAGCTTATGATAAAGATCTAGATTTTTGACCCCAAAATAATCTCTAATTGAGAAAAAGTTCCTATTTTTTTTATAGATCTCGGAGAGAGCTTCGTATTGATATATTATGGGTTCCAAGCGGATATCCGAGTGAAAAATTATGGCCAGTTGAAGTTGTAGTCCTCGGAAGAAGGACCAGAAGCAAACGTATCGACATGTTGAGGTAGTGGCCAAGGGTATTGACACCTTTGAGGAAGGTATTAATACGTTTACTGTTGGGGCTAAAGGTATCGACACCTTGAAACTTGATGAACAGTGAACAATGCCCAACGTATCGATACATTGGCAAGGGGTATCAAAATATTGGTGACGGAGATTGAACCCATTTGCGACAAAAGCTTTCGATACGTTGAGGAAGGTATCGACACCCTGCAGACTTATGAACAGTTTTTTGGCCAAACGTATCGATACGTTGGGGCAAACGTATCGATACGTTGTGAGAAAAATACCAAAGGTATCGATACATTTTCAAACGTATCGACACCTTTGGGGGATTTTGCTGCATATATGCTCGGGGACAGGTCATCTTCCCCATTTCAAAATCTTTACTTCTCTCTCTACCAAAAATAGCAAAAAATACTCTCTCTCACACCAGCAAACTGATCTCCCTCATTTCTTCACGAAACTTTGCCATTCAAGTTCCTATGAACTGAGAATCAACACCAGAACCTAGAAATACCCTCTGATCGAAGTTTCACGCGATGGTTCGTGAGGAATCACGAAGTAAAAGTGACGATTAACAGTAGCCAAGTAAGAGAATCGGGCAAGGAGGGACTTAGAACACTTCTACCATCTTAGGTAAGTTCATCCCTCAGCTCATTTCTCTATTTTCAGCCTCTGATGCGCATGAATCGCAAGATTAGATTTTAGTGTTACTGTTCATAAAATTCTAAAAATTGGGGGTTTTCTAATTTATTATAGGTATCGATAAATTAAAAATCTTGGGTAGCTTATAGTGTTGAAATTGATGACAAATGTATGTTTATAGCGAGGTTCGTGCGAGAACAGTAAGTTAGAAAGAGAGAGAGTAGAGAGAGAGGGAGAAAAAGAGGTGCGAGAGTAGCATGAGCATGTATTGCATCATGTACGCACATTTTGACTTGTATTTGCATATGTATCCAGGAGCAGCAGCCGAGATGAGAGGATCTCCGCCACGAGCAGGATACCGAGAGGGTGGTTTTCCACCCCAGGACTGTGAGTGGACATTCTCTTCCCTTCGCCTCATTTATTGTTATTTATAAATATTTATAATGCTAGAGATGATAGCATGTGAATGGATATGTATATGAATGTATGTATATGAATACATAACTGAAATGAGGAGGCGTTGGATGAATGTTGTGTGGTGGCCGGGATGGCCCCT
>JAVXUL010057292.1:0-10359 GCA_035590515.1 Trichilia minutiflora
GCCTGCTCGATTCCCTGGTGAACCAGCAAAGCCCGCATCTTGATCTTCCAAATGTTGAAGTCATTGTCACCATCAAAATTTTCCAAATCTAATCTGGTCTGAGCCATTCTTGGATAGAACACAGGCTCTGATACCACTTGTTACATTTCAACTCTCAAGATCAAGAACAAAGTATGAGAGAACGAAAGAAAACCCTACTGAATTCAAGATTGATCACACCACAAAGTAATAAAACAGAAAGAATCAGAAATGAACATAAACACAACACCAAGATTACGTGGTTCAGTTCAATCAGAACCTACATCCACGGATGGAACTATCAAGCCCAGGCTCTTCATTAATTGTCAAGGAACATCTTACAAAGAGGAAATTTTCAGAATCATTATTCTTAATTCAAGAAATTAAGCTAAATTTATAAGCCACCAATCAGCCTTCTCGGGAATTCCAGAACCCAGATTCTGTTATATTCATTAATGGCGAAATTACCAATTTGCCATTAATGAATAAACTACCATCCAACTTTCTCCAGGGGCATTCTTGTAATTCAATCTCCCATAACTGAAAATAACGGTAAACCAACAACTGTGCTTCTTCTTCCTTTTTCTTCATTCCCAGCTTCTGCAACTCTTCTTCTTTCTCGGATTGTAGAATCATTCTCAACAATAAACATGATCTTGTATCTTTATCTTCAATTAAATTATTAAATGATTCTTGGTGCTATCCTTGGATTTATGTGTTTTTTATTTTATTTTTCCAGGAGGATAGTCAATTCTGTTTTTGAAGCTGCCAAGCTTATTGGAGTAGCTACATATTTTTGCTAGTCTTTGTGCTGGTGGTGCAACTACAAACGTATATTTGAATTGTTGGTTGGGAGTCTTGCTGATATAAACATTCTGGTCTGGTGTATAGCTTATGTATATATCATTTTTAACATCAGCTGACTAATTCCTACTTGAGAAACATAGAACACTAACTAATTGAACTTCCTTCAAATGCATCTATCGAATTTTGCTATTTTATTTTTTCCTCTCCTCCTAAAAACATCAACTGATTGTAGCTTTCTGATTTATTTTCAATACCCTTTTGAATTGATGAAGTTGGTCCCATTTAGATGCACGCTACTACTGTTACTACATTGGTAGATTGGCTTAGATGACTATGATCCCTGGTTTGGTTTATTGTATATAGCTGCTTCCGACAATTTGGAGAGTTAAGTCAATGAACTTTCATTATCCTGCTGTGGGTTTTGCCTCCGTGAGCCCAAAGAAAGCCCTGTGAATAATGTTGAAGTGGACCAGTTGTTATGTTAGAGGAAGCGAATGCCATGCGGGATCCGAATGGTGCTTGTCCCAGTTTTAAGTATTAACAAATGAACAGCTGGAATGTGGGAAAAAATAACAATGATATAAAAGTAATAGTCTTTACCATTTTTGGTTCAATCAAAAACAGACCAGGGAAGAAGAAGAGAAAGATGGAAAGATTAGAGGTGTTAAATTGAGTTAATATAGTAAATTATTTAATCTCCATTCAACTTAAAAACTCAAAATTTAAACTTAACTAATCGAGATATTCTTTGTATTCATTGACCTCAGTGACTTATTTATGAATGTATCATGTGTTTAATTTGTTAACTTATTTTTAAAGAGAATTTTATTTTATTACTCTTATTAATTTATCGAGAAGTTAATTATATTCTTAATTGTTAATAAATATAATTTACATAAATAAATTAATATAAACTAAAATATAAAGCTGATGTAGACTTATCATGACAAGAAATTATTTTAGAAATAAATCTGATAATTGAAAATATAGTTGGTAATTGAAATTGTTAATTTTCTAATTAAGGATATAAAGTTTTCTTACTGAATATTTTAATAATAATCCTATTCATTTCAAACATTTTATCCTAAAATAAAACATAAAAGATGTGGTAAATGATTTGGTATATACTAGACAGTAAATTTGTACAATTTTTGAAGTTATTTATTATTTAATCAATATTATTTTATTTAATATATATTTTATAATTAATATTATTAGGGAAAATTTAAACTATTGCTTGTTTTTTATCACGTCATTTATCAGTAACATTGGGATTTATTTTAATTTTATATCATTTTTGTTTAAAAAAAAAAAGAACAAAAACTGAAGTATACAACCACAAAATTGATAAGCAAGCCGTGCGAAGAATTGTGTAGAGAACTGTTTCTGCCCCCTCTTTAGTTTTCAAATCCTAAACGGTTCGAGAACAGATAATGGTTTATCTTTTCTTTGTGAGTATGCCGGATGGATTGTTGCATTCAGCTTCTTCCACCCTTATTTTTAAACTGGTTTGCAACAATTTGAAACAAAAGTATGTATACATTATTTCAATAAGTGAAATTTCCAAATGGCTATTATCACCCACGTGATAATCCAACTTTTATAGGGTTGTGATGCCGACTGGCCAACCAACTTTGTTCGGCCGACAATTTTTCTTTTTAAAAAGAAAGAATTATCAATAAAGGAAATTTCTATAAGATTCTTTTTCTGTCATGTTCATTTCAATCCATTTGTCCTTTTTAATAATGTCGTTGGGAAATTCTTGTCATCAACAAGACAACAACGACTAAAGTCATTGCTTGCAAATACCGCCTATGTGGGGTAATATGATTACTATATTCCAACGGATAAATGCTTTTGGAAATGATAGCAACGTAGTGGCTAATCATCCGAAACTCATTTACCATTTTCCTTGAACATACGGTATTATTTTCTTTCAAAATTATGTGTGATAGTGTGAGAATTTTTCATAGATCCTTCTCACGATCAACGAGAAATGATTCAATTGACGAGGTGTGAGGACGATATAACTGTTATTGAACAAAGATTTTTTCATTGGAGAGTGATTGAAAGTGTGGTTATTTTCGATAAAACTTCACCTTCTAAACCTGCAAAGACAACAAACAACTATAGAGTGATGTCGAAAAGGGTTTCCGACGGAAAAACTCCGATGTCTAAGTCAGAAATAATATGGAGGAAAAAGAAAATAGATTTCTGATGAAAGCAATAGAGATAAAACCGAAAATAGCTTGAAATGGGAGAAAAGTATGTACAATCTATACCCAAAGGCTACCAAATGAAAATGGTTAGAAATGATGATAATTAGACTCCCTTTTTCTCTCTCTGATTCTATCAGTGTATACTTAAAGTGCAAACTTCTAGTGAGGTTCTAACCAAAATGTCCAAAATCCGAGAGAGAGACTTTATTTCTGTTGAAGAAAGTTGCCTTATATAGTGCCTCCTTCCTAAACAGTGACTTGGTATCGGAGAATGGGAAGGATATGATGTCTGACATAGGACAGTGTGCAGTCGAATTTCATTAATGTCTTGACACATCTGCAGGAGTATAGGCCTGACACCATCCCATCACTTGAAAAAATGGTTAGAGGATGGGATGGGTGCATTTAAAGGGCCAACTGTCAGGAACCATTCCCATTTTTTATCTAAAATAGGGGGCATATGTCTGCTGGTACTCTGTGTAGAAATTCTCACTCTGATCAGGGATTGCCTGCAAATTGGTTGTTAAAAGATTCCGGGCATAAGATGATTCTTCTGAGAAGTTATCCGGGTCTCTGAGGAGGCGACTTGTCTCAGTTGATGCTATTGGATGCTTGAGGTGTGCTATGGATGACCACACCATGCCTAAGAAGGAGCTCAAATCTTTGTGATGCTTGAGACGGTGTGAATCCTAAGGTCATTAATTCTCCTGGGATGCTGATTACCTAGGATGAAACTCACTAGGACCATGAAATCCTTGAGAAGAGGGATTTCCGGGATGAAATTTGCCCGAAGCCATGTATTCCCTGAGCAGGAAAATATCTGGGACGAGGTTTATTTGAGACGGAACTGTGTAAGATTACCCCTGGTCACCTGCATGTGCCTTATTGACAAGGCATCCACTTGTCACCCCTACATTTTTCTCCAAACATCCAGTCCTCCAGTTTTTGGTGTGGACCAGTAAGGCTCATGCTAGAAAATTATGCCTGAGATGATCCGTCCCAAAAAAGAAATACCGGATCAGGTGAGTCCAATTGATTGGAGGAGTGGTCAATCACTGAGGCCGTTAGCGTGGCACAGAAACTTTATGGTTCCTAAGACGATTATCATATCGCGAAAGCTTCACGGTCCCTGAGATCCCTTCTCTTTCTTCTAACAAAACCGTTACGTACTGTTGATAATGTGTCCTGCCTGGGTCTTCGTTCCGTCTTTATTAATTATCCCTATCAAAATTCACGTCATACCTATCAACAACTGTCCCTAAGAAGGCGGCTTCTCGGGTACTGAACGATTTTTGAATGCTTGATTGGGGATACGCCATGTGTTGAAGCACTGCTAAGGGGATTTGACGGTTCCTCAATCCTTGTGGGGGCATTTATGATCAGGGACACATGGCGACTCCCTGTCCGTTTAGATCAACGGCCGGGATCACCTCTCTTCATCTATAAATACCCCCCCTTTCTCCTGTCATTTTCACACGTATTCTTCAAATTTCTCACGTTTTTCTGCCATCAGAGCTTTTCTTTGTTATTTTCTTTGTACTTTCACTGCTCTTGCTTATTTTCTTGTGTTTTTGTTGCAGGTTAAGAAAACTTTAGATAAATTTAATCATTTGTCAAACACCGCCCGAGCAGGAATGGAATCATCCAGGGACCTGATCATTGGTCAGAAAGAAGACAATTATGGAGAAAATGTTTCTGAGTAGGTTCAGAGTAGGGGGCCTAACGAGGCAGACTGGTTCCTCTATATTGTAAATGTGGCGGACCTCCAGACATATAGGCGACTTTTTTAGATCCCGAATAGTATATGACTTAGGATCCCCCGACTGGAGGAAATCCTGAGAGCCCTAACCCCTGGGGAGATGGCTTTGAATGAAGAACACCTACTGTTGAGTGCCCGTCTCCCCTTGCAACCCTACTTTACCAGAATGTTTAAGGTGTTTGGGGTGCTTCCATATCAGCTCACCCTGAACAGCTAAAGAATTCTGGCTGGACTCTTCATTTTAAAAGCAAGGGTGGGGCAACCAATTTCCATCTCAGACGAAGTGTTGTATATGTACCTGCTTAGGAAGAACACGAGTCAGTATCCTGGGTGGTATTACCTCCAGATTCGCTCAGGGCTTCAGTCAAAAATTAAAAGGAACCAATCATCAAACAAGAACTGGAAGGATCGCTGGCTCATCGTCAGTTGGGAGGCAATTGACAACATTCCTGGTCCCCTCCCTTCAGCCTTTTGGGAGACAAGTAATGTTCCTTTCCTAAGAAAGAAACCGTCTCTGGCAATGCTGTCTGCTGATTAAATTTTTTACGCAGAAGTAGGAAAGGACTAGCCTGGTATTTTGATCAATGTGGCAAACGTTTTGTTGGGCCTTCCTGCCACAGACATTAGATATCTCTTGAACGAGGAAAATCTGACCAAATAATGGTTGGCCTACCTGTCCGTCACTCAAAGTGAGCTCTCAAAGGCCCGGACGGATATGAATGAAGGTAAATCTTCCTTGTCTTAATCTTTGACACGACTCTTTGTGGATTCTGACAAGAAATCGTCGACCATCTATAGCCGTGGGGACTGAAGGGTCCCTAGAAGGGAGGAGGAAGAAAGTGGCGGATATCCTGCAAGGGTTGTTGTCTCGAGCAGAACCCAAGGCATTTGAGGTTCCAGATGCCCAAAGAAAGTGCTCTGATCGCCTTAAAGAAAAAGGGATCCTAACCGAGGAAAAGACCCCAGAAAGAGGAGTACGTCCTGAGGAGAGAGATCCTCCTCTTTCTAAAGACAAAGGCAAAAGACCTTTAGAGAAGGAGATCGAAGAGCCCAGGAAGAAGAAAAAAACTCCTGGACAAGTCGAAGGAAGTCGGTCAAGCTAAGAGGGGGGATTTTAATTGGGATGAAGACCCGATAGAAGGAGATGCCCCCATCTTGCTCTCCTCGGATGATAGTGACTTGGGTGAAAACAGACTTCAGTAGGAAGACCTCCCTAACAAGAAGAAGAAGAATTTTGGATATCTTTTCCATTTAGTAAACGGGACTTGACAAGTCATTCCTCCTAAGAAGGCAGATATAATGAGGAGCATCTCTACTTGCAATACTCTCGAATGCATAAGCATACATGCGCATAGGGTAAGCTGTTATGCCTCACGAATTATCACTTCAAACTTTTACCTTGGTTGATATATATCTGACTTATCTGTTTTTTCTTATGTAGAATGTATATTTGCTGGACTTGTTCATGAAGGAACTCCAACAAGCAATAAAGGTCAATGAAAAAGAACTCGGTATCAATCAGCCAGTTGGAGAAAAAGGCTAAAAATAACTGACCAAACTACGATAGGAATCAGCAAGGAAAGAAGCAGACCTAAAAGCAAAGGTTTTTACTTTGGAGGCTGAGAGGTCCCAGTGGACAAAATAAAAGAAAATTCTCACTAAAAAACTTTCGTCTGTTAAGGCCTTGGGCCAGGCCTTGCAATTGATAACGACCAACTAGAAGGGGAGAGATGAAGCCTCATGGGAAAATGCAACCAACTGACCAACTTCTTTCGGTCAGTTAAATCTGAGGAGGCCCGATTGAAAAAGTCATATGCAGAATCTATTGATGACTTGAATCGGGTGTCAGAGGAGCGTGAGGCATTGGAGAAGGAGCTAAGGGAAAAAACCAAGTCCATGGAAGCACTTCAAAAAGAGAAAGAAGAGGTCCCGGCCCAGTTTGAAGCGCAATATGACCGGGGAGTTAATGATAGTTTAGACCTGATGAGTCGTCTCTTTCTTCAAGAATACCCATACCTGAAACTTGACTGGGTTAAGAGGTTTCGGGGGCCTTAGACGAACAAACAACGGACCCCCCTCCTGACGTCACCAAACCAGTCGGGGTACAAGTCCCACCTGCTCAGGGGGCGGGGAATCTGGATCCTCCCTTGGCTCCTTTGGATTAGATAACTGTCCAAGACATCTCATCTAGTAAAGAAGAAGAAGATAACCTCAAAGACCTCTGACCGGCTCCCCTTTCAGTATTTTTGGCCTTGTACTCAAAATTATTCTTTTGTACTCAAAATTTTTGAATGAATACATATTCTTCTCCTTTTCGTGAATTATACATTCTTGATATTTTGATTTTAATGTTTCCAAAATCAAAACACAACTTGAATAGCCAGAGATAGGGATCATACAATTTACTTTTCTCCAGGAACATGTGCCCTCTTTCCGAACGGTACTTGACGAAGAAAAAGTTTCATCCCCCAACTTATCAGATAAACTTGCCCTATTGCACCCCGAGTCAAAAGACCAAGTGGTAAAACTTTCGGAGTGAGGGACTTTGTAACATGGGTTTAGAACTTTAGAAAAAATTCTCCTATAGAATTTTTAGGATTTCACTCTAAAGTATAATCCTTTTGTTTGTGTATCCGGGTGACACATATTGTTTTTCAAGCAATAAGAGATTAATCTTTCCTTTAGTTCCTCTTATACATCTTCCCCTCTCCCTATTAACTTATGCTATAAATAAGAATCTAACTCTGCTGACTTTGAAAAAATAACTCAATAAAATATGATTACTAACCACATTATAGAGCACTTAGGAAGTCATTGGGGGCAAGAATCCATCTGGATGCGGGCTTTAAACTCAGTTTTACTTCGAATTAAGAGAACAACTGATTAAGATTGGGGGTCTTAAAGTCTTGGGTCCTAATTTCATCAGGATTTATCATGCCTCACTCAACCAGGCTTTATTCGCTAAGGACGCTTAATATGACCCAGGACTTACGGTACCTGACTCAAATGGGGTCTTCAAAATGATCAAGTGTTAAGGGATTTTACAGCCTCCTGCTAACCTTAACCTTAAGGGACCTGGCTCTACTAAGGCTTACCACGCCCTAAACTCGAATTAAGTCTTAAACACTAAGGATGCCTGACTGGGAAATGAGGGCTTATAGTACCTAAGACGGTCAAGATCTTCTGATATACCTATCCCATTCAGGGTTTACCGCATCCCAAACTTGAACTAGGTCTTAAACGTTGAGAATGCCTGATTGGGGAGTGAGGGCTTACGGTTCCTGAGACAGTCAGGGTCTTCTGATATACCTATCTCGTTCAGGGTTTACCATATCCTAAACTCGAACTAGGTCTTAAACGCTGAGGATGGCTGATTGAGGAATGAGGGTTTACGGTGTTCGTGTATGCCCTAGAAATCATTCGTGTTATTGGTTTCATGGCTAATAATCTTGTATAAACCTTTTATATATTAATGAAAGAAATAGCTCTTTATTTATATACATTTGCTTTTTATTTTATTTTTCATGCAAATGAATAAAGAATGTATGTAAATTATCCAGATAATTTTATTTAATTGTTAAATAAATTTATCAAATCGTTCCCTACGTACGTGATATAAATTGAAGACTATATCATATAGTAGGCATACTAGATACCGTCTAATGATATTATATGATAATATATGTAGACTGAGAATATGAGTATTGTTATAAGAGCATTAGTGTGGATGTATAGTTGGGAAACTATTTATCGAACAGGACTGAATATCAATGAATCACATGGTATGCATGTAGTTAATGATTTATCGATAGATTGTAATAGTGTGCGACGTAATCCTTCGACCTGAGACGTCTAGAATCGAACTCTTTATAGATGGGTGTATTTTATATGGTATATATATACAGGACTAATCACGCCTTGTACAAGAAACCAGTTTGGGCATATTTTATTTATATAGGTGTTCAGTTGACAGTCAAAATGAGATCCGTTGGCTTGAAATATCGAACTGAGAATTACCATTGTCTCTATCCGAGTCGAGTTCCTAATCGAATGTCGATAGGATGTCATGATTATAAGTCAATGATCATTGCATAATATTGACATATAATCGACGATTCGAATGAAAATTGAGATTAGGGTTTTGAGAGTCCATGAACCCCTATCTCGATCAGGATAAGACGATGAAAGGATATTACTCACATGTTACGTGTAATCGATGAAAGGTTTAATGAAGATCCTTCTTCATCGTAACTTAGGGACTATGGCACATTACTAGATACTAACCAAAGTCGATGAGCAACCGAAATATTCAGAGTCGAAATGTTCGACATATGTTCACGGTTGAGTCACGATGAACTTTCATGGTCCACCAAGATCCTCTAACACTTCTTCACATGAGAGAGAGATAAAATATTATCGAGAAAAGGCTAGCACCCTGATGATAATATATATATAGGTCGAAATCGGTACGTATAATAGTTATACATATTATCAACTCTTTAAAGTGTTAAAGAGATTATATAATGATATCATAAGGTTATTTAATGTAAATAACTTGTCAAATTTGATAATGATGATTATCAAATATGTTAAAATATTTTTTTAAGGCAAAATAGTGAATATTAAATGAAATATGTAGATAAGTGTGGTTGTATTACATTAGCTCCATTTAATTAATATATTTATTAGATAAATATATAATTAATTAAATAGAAAATAAAATAAAAAATATAAATATCTTTATATTTTTCATTTTCAATTAATTTTGGCTTCAAAAATGGTCTCTCTCTCTTCAAATTTCGACCAGCCATGGAGGAGTGGAGAGGATAGTGTCAAGTGAAGAGGAGTCATGTTTTTGGCTTTTGTTTTCATCATAAAAGCATCCTTGCATCAAGTCTTACAAAAGCCCTAAGGTAATTATCTTTAAAAATCTTTGTTTTCCATGCTATTTACCTGGGGTTTTTGAATGAAACTTTTATAATTTATGCATGATTTAGCCCAGAGAACCTTCATTAATAATATTAAGGGTTTATGCACAAAAATTTTGGATTGATATTTGAGTATCATACTTTGATATTTTGTAATGAAAATGGTTGAATACCTTAAATTACAAAAGACACGGTGTAAAAGTCGATGATTCAACGAAAACCTTTGACTACTGAAATCAGAATTTGAGGTTTTACTTTTAAAAATAAGGCAGGAAAATAGTAGAGTTGTGACAAGAATAATCTGCACAAGCTTGGATATACATGATATCTGTGATAACTGCTACTTTATATAAAGAGTGATGATCGTGAGTGGTTATAAAAGAATAAATTATAGATAGAAAATCTGACATAACCAAGTAAAATTAATTTTATTTATTATGACCAAGATTCTTTGGACGCAAATCATGGGATTATGGGTGCAAATTTTAGGGATTTTGTTTTTTTGTATCTTTAACGAAGTTTCATTTTTAATTTTAACTCCACATAATCTTTAGCGAAAATCTGACATAACCAGTAATTTTTCTTCATCTTTGATTAAATAATTTTTACTTCTATCTTGCTGGATATT
>JAVXUL010057303.1:0-10359 GCA_035590515.1 Trichilia minutiflora
AACATATACAAGCAAAAAACATCATGGATGAAATTAGCACAAGGCATAAACATGATCATATCAAGTTCATCACCAAGCATCCATTGCATTTGCATTATTTAACACTTAAACATAGCAAATACAATAAAACACAAACATTTTAGGTATCTATCATCCATGGCCAAATTTAGGAACATATGTACAATAAGTATAACATTTCATGTCATGAAATCAAGCATCAAACCATGAAGGAAACAATCAAAATGCATTAAATGCACCAATTCCTCGATATGGCCAAATATAAGGCATACATGTACACATGATATTAATTTCTTTCATTTTATCTCATGAAAATAAGTTTCCAAGGCATCCGTCATCAACATATAATATTGTTAAACACTTTAACATGCCGTAAACAAGTCCTATTGATCATCTTCCTCACTAGAACTCATTATAAAAATTCATAAAATCAACTTTGCTCTAATCAACATACCAAGCAACCACAACACCAAATCATGCTTCTAATAATCAAATACAAGTGCTCTGATACCATTTTGATGGATGAAAGCATAGCAAAACCAAGTTCATAGATATGGGTTTCAAGTTTTCAAAATCTTGTATTTTAGTCCAAAAATCATAAAATCAAATAACCAAACACTAACCTTTAGTGTTTAAAAGATGAAGGCAATCTTAAATGGATGAAATCTCAAAAGAAATCAAACCCTAAGAGCTGCTTCTTGTATGGTCAAACTAGAGAGAAAAAGTAGAGAGAGAGCTTTTGTTATTTTTTAAAAATTCATCAAAAAATAGAAAAATGGGCCTATTTATAATATTTGCTCATTTACTTAAATGCCAAGGACAAATTTAAAAATGTCCATCAGCTTCCAAGCAAATAAGGTATATTTGTATATAGGCCTCTAAACTTTGTAAAATTATAATTTGACCCCAAATTCGATCAAACTAATTTTGATCAAATTTATTTTAATTCCTCTATTATTTATCAAAATAAATAATATATTATAACTTACTTTAAGTTATATTAGGATCAAAATATAGCTCTCTCACTTGTTATACTATATAATGTGTAAACGGTTTACACTTTTTGATCTAACACTGTCACCGAGAGTGCTAGCTCTCTTGCATATAATAGTTACTCTCTCTAATAGCAAGAAGAAGTATTAATTATTGATTGTGATCTCTTGGTTCACTGTAATATTATCCATCAGCTAGAATCTATCTCATTGAGTTTATGTCAAATTATTCGACTCTCAACGACTATGGTTAACATCTAATAATATGTCATAGTCCCTAAACTACAATGAAAAAGTCTTCATTAAATTTTTTAATGATGAATAAATATTTTGTATCGATAAATTCCTTCTATTTGTCTAATCCTAATTGAGTCAAGGTTCACAGGTGTCAAAACCTCAAAACTCAATTTCTACTTAGGTTTTGGTTTTAATACACTGAACTTATTACTATGAAACTCTTTCATGTAATATATAATCGCTATGGCCAAAGAATTAGATTTCAGGCATCTACCAAATCCAACTAGAAACTCTAAATCGAATCAAGTCAATGAAAACTCAATTCTCTATAAGAGTTAATAGATCCCATATCCGATATCTGTCACTTTACAATATAAATAACATATGACCAAAATGATTTATTATACAAAATATGACTAGTCTTGTATTTATACACCATATAAATCATATGCATCTATACTAAATCATGACAATAACATCTCAGGTCTAAAGAATAATTACCCCACACGAATAATCATATAACAAAATATCGATATTATACATCTATGTGATTCGTTATATCTGCGATCATGTTCAAAAATCAATTCTCTAACTGTTAATCCACATTAATATCCTAATAACATAATCATTATGTTACTCGCACTAATATCATCTCATGATATTCACAGGAGACATTAAATGTGCTTGTTGTGTGACATCAGTGCCCAAATGATATTGCATATACATAGAACAATTTAGATAACTTTTATCAAGGCATTCCTATATGTAGTTTTCAATGTATGAAAAAAAGAAAATAGCATACACATAAAAATTAAGAAATAATTTCTTTATTAATAATAATAATGTACAATACATCATTAAAAAAAATTCAATACAAAATACTTAAAATCAACAACACAAATGATTTTAGGGTATACAACACCAACAGGCTACACCTCCAAGCCCTGTAAAACAATAACACACTTAAAATGACCTTGGACATGCTCCCCGATGGAGAAACTTTGATGCCTAAGTCAGTAAAAAGGTATAAGAAGTAAAGAAAGGAAAAAAGAAAGTTTAGATTACCCTTTTCTTTTTTTGAGAGAGAAAGTTTGATCTTTTTTTTACTTTCTATTCTTTCACTTTATCCTTGATTGCAATCTTTCTTTGATATGACTTTCCATCAGAGAATGGGAATGATGAGATCTTCTTGCCCTCGGACAGTGTGCTAGCTGTATTTTATTAATATTCACATCATGTCAGATCTTAGAGCTATAAGGTCTGTCACTATTATGCCATCCGAAGATGATAGATGATGGAACAGATAGATCCTAGTGGTTAGGAAATTTTTTTGGTCATAGACCTCTCTGCACCTTCTAACCATTTTTATTTTTATAAGTACAGCAGATACATGGGGGTCAAGGGTCAGGTGTTCCATAGAGTGTACAAACTTCCTTCCTTGAATCGATGCGAACACTATTAAGTGTCGGATCATTCAGTACCCTGACGTGGATGTGATAGAGTTCACATGAGGGGTAACAGGCATTGGGTCAAGTTTTATCGCTTTAGGGTTAGGGATGCCACATGTTTGTGGGATCAGATAAGAGGAAAAGAGTCTTTGTCATATCGTGAGAAATTCTTCTGAGTGTTTAGCCTTTTATTTTTTGTAGGAACATATTTAAATCATGAATTTTGTACTCATAACTACAACTCTTTGTAGATAGGATCTTGCATACAATAGTAACTGAATAAAATACAAGATAAAATAAATGTTATTTTATTATTTATAAATATTTTTATAATTAATTATAAGAATATATTTGCCTAAGGCTGATATTTTTGAATCGTGTGACATGACTAATTTTAGTATATATCTCTACCAAACTCTTACTTATATTAGAGCCAATCACTGTAGTATTCTATACCCATCTTTTCAAGATGATGATTTAGTTACTATTATATTATTGGCTTAGTTAATGGGTCTACCACGTTATCTACTAATAGAATCTTTTGCACGATCTGTTATTTATCTACAATAAACTCTCTGATCAAGCGAAACTTTTGCTACATATGTTTATACTTTTAGTGAGACCTAGATTTTTTAGCTTGCGTTATTGTTCCATTGTTATCATAGTATAATGTTACTAGATTAATAATAAAAGAAACTCGGACACTCACAAACTCGGATCCAGACAGTCTCTTTTGTAGTTTTAGAAGTAATGATATAGTCAGCTTATGTAGTAGAATTAACTATAGTAGTCTATTTGAAACTTTTCTAACATATAGCTTCTCTATTATAGATGAAAAAAAAAATACAAATGTAGACTTTTATTATTCATGTCTGATTGAAAGCCAGAATCAGTGTAACCCTTTAAATATAATTTACTATCCTCATAAGTTAAAACTAAATCCTTAGTTTTTCTTAAGTACTTAAGGATTCTTTTAACTATAATCCATTGTTATTCTCCAAGATTTATTTGATATCTGCTCATAACACTTACAATATAAGTTATATTAGATCTAGTACATAACATAGCGTACATAAGACTCCTTATGGTCAAAGTATAAAGAATCTTCTACATACGCTATCGGTCGACTTCAATCTTAGGTTCTATCTTTTTGAAGAGATGAACACTATAACGGTAAGGTAAGAAACTTTTTTTTGAGTATTTCATACTGAACTTCTTCATTATCTTTTCTTTATATATTTTTTAGAAAAGATTTATTAGTCATTTCACTTTATCTCTATAGAGATGAATATCCAAAATATAGGTCGCTTCTCTGAGATCTTTTATGAAAAACACATTAGATAACCACTATTTTATATCAGATAACATACCTACATTATTTTCTATTAGTAATATGTCATCTATATATAACACAAGGAATGTGCTGACATTGTTAATCTCCCTCTTATAGACACAAGGTTTTTCAATATTTTTGATGAAGTTAAACGATTTGATTGCATCATCGAATTATATGTTCTAATTTTCAAAACCTTCCTTTAATCCATAAAAAGATCTGTTGGTGCGAGAATTGTCTATGGACCCTCCTCATAGCCAACGAGGAATGACTCAGTTGATGAAGTGTGAGGGCGATGTGGCTGTCGTTGAATAGAGATTTTTTCACCGGAGAGTGACTGAAAGTGTGATTGTTTTCGGCGAGGCTTCACCTCCTAATCCTACAAAGATAACAAACACCTATGGAGTGACCCCTGGAGGGGTTCTCGATGGAAAAACTTCAATGCTTAAGTCAGAAATAATGTGGAGGAAAGAGGAGTGGAATTCCGACGAAAACAACAAAAAGAAAACCAGAAATAGCTTGAAAATAGAAGAAGAAAAGTGTGTAGGATTTATACCCCAAAGTTACCAAATGGAGATGGTCAGAAAAAATGAATGTCCAAAATCAAAGAGAGAGAGACAGCCTAAAATCCTGAAAAAAAGAGATCCAAATTCCAAAAATCCTCAGAAAAAAGTCCAAAGTCCCCCACAAGTTGAAGAAAGTGGCCTTATATAATGCTTCTCTCCTAAATAGTGACTTGACATCGGAGAATGAGAAGGACGTGATATCTGACATGGGGTAGTGTGCAACCAAATTTTATCAATAACGCTGACACATCTGTAGGAGTATAGGCTTGACACTATCCCATCACCTGAAAAAATGATCAGAGGATGGGACGGGTGCATTTAAGGGGCTAACTATTAGCAACCATTCCCATTTTTTATTTGAAGAAGGGGGCACATGACTGCTGATCAGGGGTTGCTTGCAAACTGGTCTTGAGAAGCTATCCGGGTTTCTGAGAAGGCGACTTGTCTCAGTTGATGCTGTTGGATGCCTGAAGCGTGCTGTGGATGACTGCTCCATGCCTGAGAAAAAGCTTCAATCTTCGTGGCGCGTGAGACGGTGAGAATCTTGAGGCATCATTAATTCTTTTGGGATGCTGATTACCTGGGACGAAACTCATTGGGGCTATTGAATCCCTGAGTAGAAGGATTCCCGAGGCAGAATTTGCCCAGGGTCGTGTATTCCCTGAGCAAAGAGATACCTGGGGCGATGTGTATCTGAGACGAAGCTGTGTAGGATTACCTTTGGTCACCTACATTTGCCTTGGTGACAGCGCATTCACGTGTCGCCCCTACATTTTTTTTCTAAACATCCAGTCCCCTAGTTTCTAGTGTAAGACCAATAGGGCTCACGCCAAAAAATTATGCCTGAGATGATTCCATCTCATGGGAGAAACACCGTCTCAGGTGAGTCCAATTGTCTGGTAGAGTGGTCAATCACTGAGGCCGTTGGTGTGACACAGAAACTTTATGGCCATTGAGATGATTATCGCATCGCAGAAGCTTCATGATTTCTGAGATCCTTTCTCTTTCTTCTAACAGAGCTGTTACACTGTTGATGACATGTCCTACCTGGGTTTCCATTCTATCTTCATTAATTACCCTTATCAAAAGTCGCGTCATACCTGTCAACAGCTATCTCTGAGAAGGTGGCTCCTCGGGTATTGAACGGTCTTTGAATGCTTGGCTGGGGATGCGCTACATACTGAAACACTACTGGGGGGATTTAACGGTTCCTTGATCCTTATGGGGGCATTTATGGTCTCGAACACGTGACGACTCCCTGTCCATTTAGATCAATGGTTGGGATCAGCTCTCTCCATATATAAATACCCCCACTTTTCTCCTCTTACTTTCACACTTATTCTCCAAATCTCTTACGTTTTTCTGCCATAAGAGCTTTTCTTTGTTATTTTCTTTGGGCTTTTATCGCTTTTTGCTTCTTTCCTTGTGTTTTTGTTGTAGGTTGGGAAAACTCTGGATAACTTTGGTCATTTCTCAGACGTCGCCCAAGCAAGAATGGAATCATCGAGGGACCCGATCACTAGTCAGGAAGAGGGCGGTTATAGAGGAAATGTTTTTGAGTAGGCCCAGAGCAGAGGGCCCAATGAGGCAGACTGGTTCCCCTTTACTATAAACGTGGCGGATCTTCGAGCATACAGGTGACTTTTCTAGATCCCGGACAGCGTACGGCTCAGGGTTTCCTGATCGAAGGAAATCCCTGAGTGCCCTGGCCCCCAGGGAGATGGCCTTGAATGAAGAGCACCTGCTGTTGGGTGTCCGTCTCCCTCTGCATCCCTACTTCACCAAAATAATTGAGGCGTTTGGGGTGCTTTCATATCAACTTACCCTAAACAGTTGGAGAATTCTGGTTGGGCTCTTCGTCCTGAAAGCGAGGGTGGGGCAACCACTTTCCACCTCTATCAAGGTGCTGCATATGTACCTGCTCAAAAAGAACACGGGTCAATACCCTGGGTGGTATTACCTCCAGATTCGCTCAGGGTTTTTATTTAAAAATTAAACGGAACCCTTCATTGAACAAGAACTAAAAGGACTATTGGTTTATCGCTAGTTAGGAGGCAACTGATAATATTCCTGATCCCCTCCCTTCAGTCTTTCAGGAGACAGGTAACGTTCCTTTCCTGAGAAAGAAATCATCTTTGGTAATGCTGTCTGCTGATTAAAATTTTTTGTGTAGAAGTAAGAAAAGACCAGCCTGATATTTCGATAAATATGGTAAGCGTTTTGCTGAGCCTTCCTGCCATAGACATTAGATTTCTCCTAAACGAGGAGAATCTGGCCAAATTACAGCTGGCCTATCCGTCCGCTACTCGAAGCGAGCTCTCAAAGGCCCGAGCAGATATGAATGAAGGTAAAATCTTCCTTGTCTTAAGAATCTTGAACGTGACTCCATGTGGATTCTGACCAGAAATTATCGACCATCTACAGCCACGGGAACTAAAGGATCCCTAGATGGGAGGAGAAAGAAAGTGGCGGACATTCTACAAGGGTTGTTGTCTCGGGCAGGATCCAAGTCTTCTAAGGTTCCGGGCATCCAAAAAAAGTCCACTGACCGCCCTAAAGGGAAGGGGATCCTGATTGAGGAAAAGACACCCGAAGGGGGAGTACGCCCTTAGGAGAGAGATCCTCCTCTTCCTAAAGATAAAGGCAAAAGACCTTTAGAAGAGGAGATCAAAGAGCCCAGGAAGAGGAAGAAGACTCCTGGATGGGTCAAAGGAAGCCGGTCAGACCAGGGGGAGGATTCTAACCGGGATAAAGATCGTGTAGAAAGAGATGCCCATATCTCTCTCTCCTCAGATGATAGTGACCTAGGTGACAACAAACTTCAATGGAAGGATCTTCCTGACAAGAAGAGGGAGAATTTTAGATACCTTCTTAATTTAGTAAACAGGGCCCGGCAAGTCATTCCCCTAAAGAAGACAGATATAATGGGGAGTATCCTTGCTAGCAATGCTCTTGAATGCATGAGCATACATGTGCATAGGATAAGCCTTTATGATTCATGAATTATCACTGCAAACTTTTACCTTAGTTGATATATGTCTGACTTGTCCATTTTTCCTTGTGTAGAACGCATACTTGCTGGACTTATTCATGAAGGAACTCTAGTAAATAATAAAGGTCAGTGAAGAAGTCTCGGTATCAATTAGGTAGTTGGAGAAGAGGGCCCAAAAATAACTTACCAAACTACTGCAGGAATCAGCCAGGAAGGAAGCAGACCTGAAAACAAAGGTTTCTGCTCTGGAGGCTGAGAGGTCCCAGTGGACGAAAGAAAAACAAGTACTGACTGAAAAACTATCGTCTGCTGAGGCCTTGGGCCTGGCCTTATCGATTGATAACGATCGCTTAGAAGGGGAGAGACAGAGCCTCACGGGAAAGTGCAATCAACTGATCGACCTCTTTTGGTCAGTTAAATCTGAGGAGGCCCGATTGAAGAAGTTATATGCAGAGTCTATCGATGACTTGAACCGGGTGTTAGAGGATCGTGAAGCGCTGGAGAAGGAGCTAAGGGAGAAAATCAAGTCCCTGAAAGGACTTCGAAAAGAGAAAGAAAAGGTCCCGACCCAGTTTGAAGCGTAATATGATCGGGGGGTTAATAATGGTCTGGACTCGACGAGTCGACTCTTTCTTCAAGAATACCTAAACCTGAAACTTAACTGGTTATTTAGTCGTCTGGGTTGGGAGGTTCGGGGCCTCAGGTGAACAAGCAACGGACCCCCCTCTTGATGTCATCAAATCAATCAGGGTACAAGCCCGACCTGATCAGCCGGGATGGGGAATCTAGATTCTCCCTTGGCTCCTGTGGATGAGGCAACTGTCCAAGAAATCTCATCCAGTGAATAAGAAGAGGATAACCTCAAAGACCTCTGATCAGCTCCCCTTTTAGTATTTTTTTTGGCCTTGTAATATTTTGTATTCATACTTGTATGCAATCATTCTTTTGTACTTAAAATTTTTTTGAATGAATATTGATTCTTCTTCTTTTTATGCACTATACATTCTCGATATTTTGACTTTAATGTTTGCAAAATCAAAACACAACTTCAATAGCTAGAGTTAGGGACCATACGACTTATTTTCCCCTCAAGAACGTGAGCCTTCTTCCTGGGCGGCACTTGGCGAAGAAGAAGTTTCATCCCCCAACCCATCAGATAAACTTATCCTATTGTACCCCGAGTCAAAGACCAAGTGGTAGAACTTTTGGAGTGAGGGTCTTTGTAACATGGGTTTAGGACTTTAGAAAAATTTTCCTGTAGAGCTCTCAAGATTTTGCTCTAAAGTATAATCCCTTTGTTTGTGTATCTGGGTGACACATATTATCTTTCAAGCAATAAAAGATGAATCTTTTCTTTGGCTCTACTAGGCTTCAAATTTGTCTTTACTTTAACTTAGGGGAACAACTGATTAAGGTTAAGGGTCTTCAAGAGTCTTTAAGTCTTGGGTCCCGATTTGATTACGGTTTATCATGCCTCACTCAACCAGGCCTTATTTGTTAAGGATGCCTGATATGACCCAAGACTTACGGTACCTGACTTAAATGGGGTCTTTAAAATGATCAAGCGTTAAGGAATTTTACAGCCTCCTGCCGACCTTAACTTTGAGGGACTTGGCTCGATCAGGGTTTATCACGTCTCAAACTCGAGCCAGGTCTTAAACGCTGAGGATGTCTGACTGGGGAATAAGGGCTTACGTACCTGAGACGGTCAGGGTATTCTGATGTACCTATCTTATTAAGGGTTTACCACACCTCAAACTCGAACCAAGGCTTAAACACTGAGGATGCCGATTAGTGAATGGGGGCTTACAATACCTGAGACGGTTAGGATCTTCTGATATACCTATCCTGTTCAGGGTTTACCACACACCAAACTCTTAAACGCTGAGAATACCTGGTTGGGGAATGAGAGCTCATGGCACCTGAGACAGTCAAGGTCTTCTATTCTATCTATCCCGTTCAAGGCTTACCACATCCCAAACTCAAATCAGGTCTTAAACGCTGAGGATGCCTGATTGGCGAATGGGGGCTTACGGTACCTGAGACGGTCAGGATCTTCTAATATGACTATCCCGTTCAGGGTTTACCACACCCCAAACTCGAACCAGGTCTTAAAAGCTGAGGATGCCTGATTGGTAAATGGGGGCTTACGGTACCTGAGACAGTCAGGGTCTTCTGATATGCCTATCCTATTCAGGGTTTACCATGCCCCAAACTCGAACCAAGTCTTAAACGCTGAGGATGCCTGATTGACGAATGGGGGCTTACGGTACCTGAAATGATTAGGGTCTTCTGATATACCTATCCCGTTCAGGGTTTACCACGTCCCAAACTCGAATTAGGTCTTAAACGCTGAGGATGCCTGATTGATGAATGGGGGCTTACGGTACCTGAGATGGTCAGGGTCTTCTAATATGCATATCCCGTTCAGAGTTTACCACGCCCCAAACTCGAACCAAGTCTTAAATGCTAAGGATGTCTGATTGACGAATGGGGGCTTACGATACCTGAGACGGTCAAGGTCTTCTGTCTTCAACTAGTGTTTAAGGAATTTTACAGTCATAGCTAACCTTATTACTTTTAAAAGGAAAGTAGTAGTAAAAAGAGTAAAGATCTAAGAAGACTTTATAAGTAGCCTATTTTATTTATGTGAAAAATAAGTATATAGCTATTTTTGCAAAAATACCAAACCTAAAAAGTGACTCTCTCAAGGGCTGTACTTCAATAATTCTTCTCAGTCTGGCTTACATACGCTCTATTTTATCGTTCGACC
>JAVXUL010057314.1:0-10359 GCA_035590515.1 Trichilia minutiflora
AATGGCAGAATTCATTCATATAAATAGTAAAATCTAATTTATAAAAATTTGATAAAATCAAAAATGAGAGCTACAAATAAACTAGGAATGACGCTACGAACCTCATGGTATCGTCGATTTCCCTCAGTTTCGAAAAACCCTAAAATTTTCTTCCAAAACCCTAGGTACCCTTTTTTGATTTCGTGCTTCTACTGTCAAATTGATGCTCCCTGAAAGTTAGATGTGAGGAATGTGATTGGCAGGCGAAAAGAAATCAGAAATGTGGCAAAAACTCGAGTGGGAGATGAGAAGAACAGAGAGAACGGGAACGAGAGATGGAAAAGAAAGGGAAAGGAGGAGAACGGGGAAAAATGGGGATTAGTCCCCTTTTTATAAACTTGAGGGCAAAATTATCATTTTACCCTTAAGTTTTCTAAAGGAAAAGCTTCTAGAAGAGGGTAAAATCATCATTTCACGTCGATTTGATCAAACGAATCGAAGTTCACTCGAACGAACTTCCTCCTTCGATCGAACAAACCAGGGTTCGTTCAATCGAATTCTTCGACGCTTCAAAAAGTCTGAGGACTTTCACTTTGTTGTTGGAACGAATCCCTCTTCGTTTGAACGAATTAATGCTTCGGCTGAACGAATGACTTATTCGATTGAACGAAGCCTCATTCGATCGAACGAATTCCCCTATTCGTTCGAACAAATAAAATGTCATAAATTTTTTAGGGAGTCACCAAAATGTCAGTCAAACAAATCACCCATTTGATCGACCGAACCTGCCAAAAGTAGAAAATATCATTGAGGTCTCACTCAAAACAAAACAATATTTAATTACGTTGAGATCCCTGCATTTATGACCTCAAAACTCTAATTTAACAAACTTAAATCCTCAAAATAATTATGAAATCGTGATGACGTGTTAACGGTATATGAGATAGAGGCAAATGCATGTGTAGTTAAAAGGTAAAATTACTATTATGCCCTTGGATTACAAACATAAAGCTCACATACACTCTCTAATTCCTCTCATTTCTAGGTATGTCTTACGGGTTCCTTGCTCGTGCACCGTCGCCTATTCACATACGTCAAAAAACATATCAATACATATTCTAAACCTCACATAAAACTCATATGAGTGAAATACATGCTAACCCCGGGTTTTTCTTAAAATCGAATAATATACGAAATCGATTAAATTCTCGTTTTTCATCTAATTGCCTATACGCTACTACCACATTGTAGTTACACTAGCATAATTCGACTCGATTTCGTAATTTAGACATGTGGACCCTACAAACTCTTTGAAACAGTAACCCTAATTATTGTTCACGTCTACCCACTTTCTTCAAATTATATTTCTAGTATCCTACGACTCACCCAACCTCACTACAACCTAAATAATGCATAAAAACTCAAATATACGTGATAAATATACCAAAATCTACACGGGTGAGCAGTAAACCCATTTACAAAATTGATAAAATGTAAAATAAAAGATGCAGACAAGTTAGGAATGATGCTATGAACCTCGTAGTATCGTCGGTTTTCTTGGTTTCGCTCAGAAGTAGGAAAACCCCAAAATTTCCTCCCGAAATCTTATATGCCCTTTTTATTTCCTGTGTTTCTACCGTCAAATTGAAACTCCCAGGGAGTTAGATGCAAGGAATGCGGATGATACGCAAAGAGAAATAAAAAATATGGTAAAAACTCGAGTGGAAGATGAAGAGAGCAGAGAGAATGGGAACGAAAGAGAGAAAGAAAAGAAAAAGAGAGGGAATGACAGTGAGAGGCTCAACCCTCATTTTTATAAACATAAGAGCAAAATTACTATTTTGCCCTTAAGTTTTCTAAAGAATAAGCTTTTAGAAGAGGACAAAATTATCATTTCATGTCGATTCGATCGAACAAACCAAAGTTCATTCGAACGAACTGCCCCCTTCGATCGAACGAACTAGAGTTTGCTCAAACGAATCCTTCGACATCCCAAAAACTCAAGGGACTTCTAACTTGTCGATCGAGCAAAATTCCTTTCGTTTGAACGAACCAACGCTTCGATTGAAGGAATAACTTATTCGATCGAACGAAGCCCCATTCAATCGAACGAATCCCTCTATTCGTTTGAACGAATAAAATCCATTAATTTTCTAGGGAGTCTCCAAAATATCGATCGAACCCGTAAAAAATAAAAAATTTTATTTGAGTACTCCCTAATTTGACAAATATCATCAGGATCCTACTTAAAATAAAATAATATTTAATTACATTGAGGTCCTTGCATTTATGACCTTAAAACTCTAACTTAACAAACTTAAATCCTCAAAATAAACATGAAATCGTGATGACGTGTTAATGGTGTATGAGATGGAGGCAAATGCATGTGCAATAAAAAGGTAAAATTACTGTTATACCCTTAGATTACAGACACGGGGCTCACATACACTCCCTAATTGCTCTTATTTCTCGGTATATCTTACGGGTTCCTTGCTCACGCACCGTCGCTTATTCACATACGTCAAAAAATATATCAATACATATTCTAAACCTCACATAAAACTCATATGCATGAAATGCATGCTCACCCCGGGTTTTTCATCTAATTGCCTATACACTACTATCACGAACCCACATTACAGCTACACTAGCGTAATTCGACTCTGTTTCATAATTTAGATATGTGGACCCCATAAACTCATTGAAACAGTAACTCTAGTTACTATTTATGTCTACCCACTTTCTCCAAATTATAATTCTAGCATCCTATGACTCACTCAACCTCACTATAACCTAAATAATACATAAAAACTCAAATATGCGTGATAAATATATCAAAATCTACACGGGTGAGCAGTAAACCCATTTTACGAAAATTGATAAATTTTAAAATAAAAGATGCAGACAAGTTAGGAATGACGCTATGAATATCGTAATATCGTCAGTTTTCCTTGGTTTCACTCAGAAGTAGGAAAACCCCAAAATTTCTTCCCGAAATCCTAGATGCCCTTTTTATTTCTTGTGTTTCTATCATCAAATTAAAACTCCTGGGGAGTTAAATGTAAGGAATGTAGATGATACACAAAAAGAAATAAAAAATATGGCAAAAACTCGGGTGGAAGGTGAAGAGAGCAGAGAGAATGGGAACGAAAGAGGGAAAGTAGAGAAAAAGAGAGGGGACGGCAGGGAGGGGCTCAACCCTCCTTTTTATAAACATGAGAGCAAAATTATCATTTTACCCTCATTTCACACCAATTCGATCAAACAAATCGAAGTTCATTCGAATGAATTACCCTCTTCGATCAAACGAACCAAAGTTTGTTCTAACGAATCCTTCGACATCCCAAAAAGTCAAGGGACTTCCAATTTATCGATCGAAGGAAATTCTTTTTGTTTGAATGAACCAACATTTCAACTGAACGAACAACTTATTTGATCGAATGAAGCCCCATTCAATCGAATGAGTCCTCCTATTCGTTTGAATGAATAAAATCCATAAATTTTCTAGAGAGTCTCCAAAATATTGATCGAACCCGTCAAAAATAAAAAATTTCATTTGAGCCCTCCCTAATTTGGAAAATATCATTAGGATCCTACACAAAATAAAACTAACATTTAATTACGTTGAGGTCCCTATATTTACGACTTTAAAACTCTATCTTAACCAACTCCAATCCCCAAAATAAATATACAATCATGATGGCATATCAACTATGTACAATACAAAGCGCAATTAGATATACAGTAAAAACATAAAATTATCGATATACCCTTAGAATCTATGCATGAGAATCACATTATGTAAGCCCAATATTTAGATCTTAAGAGTATATTTATAATTTCATACATTTCTTGTTCATGCATTTGCATCCATCCCATACACCGTGTGCGTGTGAGTATGATTCCGTAACTTATTTTGAGAATTGGATTGGCTAAGATAAGTTTTGGGGGTGTGAACGCAGGGACCTCAACATAATTAAAAGTAGGTTTTATTTTGAATGGGACCCCAATGATATTGTCCAACTAAGAGAATGATTTGAAAGAAAATATGTAATTCGTTCTAATGAATGGGTTGAATCGTTCGAACGAATATCTGGTCATAGATTCATTCGAACAAATGAAACATTTCATTCGAATGAAAGGCGGATCATTCGGACAAAATTTGGAGGAGCTCTCTGACTTCAGAGGTGCCAAATTCGTTCGATCAAATGGTGATTCGTTCGATCGAATCGATGGTGTCATTCGAATGAATGCTCGATCATTCGAATGAAATTTTGGGAAGCTCTTTAACTTCGAAAGTGTCAGATTCATTCAACCAAAGCACAATTCATTCGATCAAATTCATATTCGTTCGAACGAATCTCCCGATTCGTTCGATTGAATCGATGCGAAATAATGATTTTGCCCATTTCTAAAAGATTCTTCTTTGCATTTCTTAAACATAAAATGGTAATTTCATCCTTTTTCTATAAATAAGGGCCTGAGATCTCAGATTTTACGTTGTTTCTCCTTTCTTCTTCTTCTCTTCCTCTCTTTCCATTCTCTCCTCTGTCTTGCAAGCCCACCTCCCCGTTTTTGTGTTTTCTTTGATTTCTTCTTAATTTCTCACTACTTTATGCATATTAAACACACTTTGGGCTTTGGTTTGATGATTGAAGAACAAAAATCAAATTGGGAAGTTAGGGTTTTGAACTCCATTTTGGGGTTTTTCATTTTGAAGGCCAAATCAGAGCAAACTGATTTTACCATGAGGTTCATCGCGATGATTGTAGCTTATCTGTATATTACATTTTTTGTTTTATCCATTTTTGTAGAAATGGGTTTTACTATGCATTCGTATAGTTTTTGACTAGATTTATTGCGTACGTTTAAGTTTTACGTGTTATTTAGATTATAGTGAAGTTGAGAGAGTAGTAGAAAGTTACAAATATGCATTTAGAAAAAATGGATAAATATAAACAGTAATCGAAGTTATTATTTCGACGAGTGTGCGGGGTCCGTTTGTCTAAATTGTGAAACCGTGTTAAAAGACGCTAGTTTAACTAAAATGTAGGGATGTGATAATAATGAATGAATAATTGGGTGAATAACGAGTATTTAATCAGTTTCACGTATTGCCCGATTTTAGGAAACCAGGGTTAGCATGTATTGCACTCATTCGAGTCTCATATGTATTTTTGGAATGTATATTGATATAGTTTTGGATACTTGTGTTTAGGCAACAATATGTGAGCTAGGTATCCACATGACACACCAAGGAACGAGGGGAACTAGAGAGTGTATACTCTCCATAAGCTGTGAATGGACTGTTTTCTATTTTGTTATTCCATTTCGAACTTACTTTTATGATTTATATGATGGGTTTAGAAATGGATTTAATATTATGTGATGTATACATTTTTATATGATGTTATGGCCAGTGGGCTAACTTTTATGTTTGTTATGTGATGATACGGCCCGTAGGCCATGTTTTATGTATGTTGTGTGATGATACAGCTAGTGGGCCATGTTTTATGATTTATGATGATGATATGGCCAGTGTACCAGTACTTATATTTATATATTGATGAGAATGGCCTTGAAAGCTGGGCTATATATTATAGCTACAAGGTGGTAGCCTAAGGGAGAATTCATCGGGATGTGGACCCCAGGTGAGTGTTATATATGGTAGCCTAGGAACGGCTTGGGAGAGAGATCGCCTAAGTGAGTGAAAGATTCACAAGTAGGGTTATTATATGATGATTGTGATATTATGATGGAGATATGATTTGACCACCTGTGCAAGTTAGTTACAGAGTCACCTCGTGGCTACTCGAGGCGAACATCAGTGGTGGGCGTATTTTCTGAAAAACCTTGCATATTCTATTTTTAGCATTTAAAAAATAATTTTATAAAATAGCATGTTTCATTTGCATATAAAACCCACTGACGATCTTGGGATACCTAGGGCCAGAGTGATCGCTGATAAATACAGCCAGCCCGATGAATTTTGGTATATGTTTTGAGTTTCAAACGGTAAGAAATGTTTTTCATTTAACTAATTAAATTTAATTATTTATTTATATTTATTCTTCGTTCACTCACAGAGTATACTTCCATATACTCACCTCCCTCACTCTCCAATTTCAGGGTAAGTGAGGAGTTACCAGCTTTGGTCAGGTGGTGATCGCTCTAAGTATTGAGAGCGTCAAGTATACGTTATGTAGACTCACCATGCTTAATCTATAGTCCACTGGAGTCTGCGGTTTTATAAAATTTTATTTATGAATCTTTTATGAATTATAAAAGAATTTGTAAGAAATATTTACAGTTTATTTTGGGATTGATCGATTCCCATATATTTATATCTCGATAATTATTTTTTGGACTGGTTTATATACATTGATGATTAAAATGTTCTTTCATAGAAGTGCTTATGGTTTCCTTGAAATGATTCGAAGTTTGGGTGTTGGGTTGAATTTGTTTTGGAAATGTTACATAATTGGCTTGAAATAGATTTTGTAAAGGCCTTATAGGCTCACAGGGTGTGATCTGGTAATTGGATGTATCCTGAAGAGTCTGTGGCAGTTGTCACGTGTGAGATTCACGGATTAGGGTGTGACAACTTTAGTAGTATTAGACCTTTTGGTTTTAAAGCAGTTTTGAAAACACCCAAACTTGATTTTCAAATGATATTTTGAAATTTCTGTATATGATTTTATGATTTTTAAAAGTTTTCTAGTGGACTAGGTGAGTTGAGTTATAGGAAGGATTACCACCATATTAAATACGTACAATTAAATTTAGTGTTCTTTTTGTAATAAATGTCTTCGAGATCAAGACGAGGTCGTGGAAGACCATGAAGAGAGGTAGTGCCCAATGCTGAAGAAGAGGCTACGTCGTATATGCCTCAACCAGACCTGAGGTACAATATGAACATCCTCCGCCCCAATACCAGCAATCGGGTAGGGAATACCTCCAACTATAACCCCCGAGCAATGGACTGCCTTTATGGCATATTAGAATGGTCAAGCCGCAGAAGCATCCGGATCGACTCTGAGACTATCCAAGTTGATTAAAGAAGTATGACAACTGGGAAGTATACCTTTTAGAGGTATTACAGATGCGATGAAAGATAATCGATGGTTTAGAAAGTTGGACGATGACTTAAATGACATGGAATTAGAAGACAAATACAAGTTAAAGGTGGCTGTCAGATTGTTAGAGGGTAGTGCAACGACATGGTGGGCAAATGTACAAGCTAGAGCCTCAGTACAGTTGATCTGAAATGATTTTGTGTAAGAATTAAAAGACCAGTATTATAATCCTTTTCACTGTAACCAGAAGAAGCAAGAATTCCTTCGGTTGAGACAGATGGGTAAGATAGTGATGGAATATGAGACTCAATTGAAAGAGTTAGTTGAGTTTATACCAGAAATTGTTAATGAAGAGAGATTGTGCGCTAAGTTCGAGGAACGATTGAACTTTGAGATTCATGAAAAGATGTCACTGTCAGGAAATCAAGGGTACAAGAAGATGATTCAGATGGCCCTTCAAGTTGAGAAACTAGTAGGAGAAAGAAGGTCGAGGAGTCAGTTCCAGAAGAGGAGAGATTTGATTATATAGGTTGGCTCTCCATCCAAGAAGAGCCGTAGCAGTGGTTCATCCAGAAGAGCCTCTTCTACAAGCCCTGCTAGTATTTCTTCCCATTCTCCTCAAGGTTAAGAAGCCTCAAGATTTAGATCATCAACTCAAAGATAGACCCAAGGTTCGAGATAAGATCAGAGGGTGGACAGGTGTATTCATTGCAGGCATTATCATGTGGGCACCTATCCTCTGCTATCAGTATGCTACCAATGTGGGGAGATCAGACATATCAGGAGATTTTATCCCAAGCTAGGCAAAGTGGAGACAGGTGGCCAGACTAGTCAGCCTTACTCACACCACCAGCAGCTACCAGTTGAGCAGGCCGTAGCTCTTACTGGTAGAAGATCAGGAGTGAGCAGTTTATCTACAGAATCCTATGGTGCTTAGAGGGGTAGAGATAAAGTTCACACCAAGGTATTTGCTTTAGATCAGGAGCAGACGCGGGCCAACCCAAATGTTGTAATTAGTATGGTTACAATTTTTAGCCAATCTACATATGCATTGATAGATCCATATTCAAATCGGTTGCTTGTCAATACTGCTTTAGCACCCTATGCAAGTGTCTCATTGTCACCCCTAGATCAAGAAATAATAGTTCATACTCTATTGGGCTAAAAGTTGTTAAGAAAGCCTGTGTTTAAAGATTATACTGTGATAATGAATGGAGTTGAGCTAATAGCAGACTTGATCCCTTTTGAGGATGGAGGATATTAATGCAATACTTAGGATGGATTGGTTGTCCCAATATCGACCAATAGTGGATTGCTTTTCTAAGCAAGTTGTATTCAGAGGACCCGGGGGATCAGAGATAATCTTCACAGGTGAGTAGAATATCTTATCTAGTAGTATGGTTTGTGCAATGGAAGCTCAGAGGTTATGAAGGAAAGGGTGCCAAGGATATTTGGTGCATGTTGTTGATACAACAACTTCTAAGAATATAATTGAACAGGTTCTGGTAATGAGAGAATTCTTAGATGTGTTTTCAGATGAATTACCAAGGATACCGTCAGAAAGAGAATTCGACTTCAGCATTGACTTGATTCTTTGTACTACACTAATTTTGATGCCGCCTTATTGTATGGCACCAATTGAGCTCAAAGAATTGAAGGTGCAGCTTTAAGAGTTGGTTGATAAGAGTTTGTTAGATTGAGTATGTCACCCTGAGGTTCACTAGTGCTGTTTGTTAAGAAGAAGGATGAGACCTTGTAATTATGTATAGACTATCGACAGTTGAATCGGGTCACTATCCAAAATAAATACCCATTATCCAGGATCGATGACTTGTTTGATTAGTTATAGGGAGCAATTGTGTTCTCGAAGATTGATTTGAGATCAGGGTCCTATTAGTTGCAAATTAAGGATAGTGATGTGGCCAAGACAGCCTTCCGGACATGTTATGGTCATTATGAGTTCTTTGTGATGCCGTTTGAGTTAACTAATGCCCCAACTGCATTTATAGATCTCATGAATCGGGTATTCCATCCTTATCTCGACAAGTTTGTAATTGTCTTCATTGATGACATATTGGTTTACTCGAGGACCAAAAGAGAATATGCTCAGCATCTGCGGATTGTACTGCAGACATTGAGAGAAAAAAGGTTGTATGCCAAGTTTTCAAAATACAAATTTTAGCTTCAAGAAGTGGTATTCTTGGGACATGTAGTCTCAAGAAAAGGAATCTTTATGGATCCTCAAAAATTTGAAGTTATTATATAGTGGGAACAACCTAAGAATGTTACAGAGATTAGAAGTTTTTTGGGTTTGGCAGGTTATTACAGAAAGTTTGTTGAGGGTTTTTCTTTGATAGCTGCCCCACTGACACGTTTGACGAAGAAGGATGTTAAATTTGAATAAGATAAGAAATGTGAGCAGAGTTTTCAAGAGTTGAAGAGTCGCCTCACCTCAGCTTTTGTGTTAACACTACCTATTTCGAGAGAGGGATGATATATAGTATTCAGTGATGCCTCTAGGCAAGGGCTAGGTTGTGTTTTGATGCAGAATGGAAAGGTAGTCACCTACGCTTCTAAATAGCTCAAAAAGTATGAGGAGAATTATCCGACCCATGATTTAGAGTTGGCCGCAGTAGTCTTTGCTTTGAAGATTTAGAGGCATTACTTGTATAGAGAGAGGTGTCAGGTTTTTACCGACCACCGGAGTTTGAAGTATTTGTTCACTCAGAAGGAACTGAACCTGAGGCAAAGAAGATGGCTTAAACTGATCAAGGATTATGATTTGGTGATTGACTACCACACAGGAAAAACCAATATGATGGCAGATGCCTTAAGCAGAAAATCTTCGATAACAATGGCATATGTTCGATCAGAATACCTCCTATTACTACTGGAATTGAAGAGTCTACGAGTGACATTAGAGTGCGGTCAAGATGGTTCGATGTTGATCAATTTTACCATGAGATCGACTCTATAGGAACAGATAAAGGAAAGACAGATATATTATCCAAAATTAATGAAAGCTTGTCAGAAAATTATGGATGGTAATGCTAGAAATTTCTACCTTTCTCAGGATAGAGTTTTAACATTGAGAGGCAGGGTATGTGTACCCTCAGATGATGAACCGAGAAATGCCATCCTGGAAGAAGCTTACTATTCAACTTTTACAATGCATCTTGGTAGTACGAAAAAGTACAAAACCATTAAAGAGAGCTATTGGTGGTCTAGAATGAAGAAAGACATCGTAGAATTTGTTGTCAGGTGTATGACATGTCAACAAGTTAAAACTGAATACTAGAAGCCA
>JAVXUL010057325.1:0-10357 GCA_035590515.1 Trichilia minutiflora
ATCTTAACCAATCAAATCCTCAATCTAAGTTACGAAATCGCACTCACAAGCACACGGTATATGAGATGGATGCAAATACACGAACAGTAAAAATATAAAATGACTATTATGCCCTTAGGATCTAAGCACGGGGCTCACATCAAATCTAATTTCTTATGATTTTGTATTTAATTCACTCATTCTAATTCTTAAACAATGAATCCTAATTTAAATTATTGGATTGAACCTAAACTTCTAAAACCCCTAATTGTACAGTAAATCCCAAATTCAAGTTTCAACCTAATACCAATTTAACACTTGAAATAGTTTAGAAAGCTTACTAAAGACTCGATGAGAATGTTAGAAGGTCGTGATAACTATTGTTTATGGAAAATCCTAATTTGATCAAAACCCTTCTTCCTCCTTGCCAATTTCTTGCTCAAATCATAGAATTGATGATCGTAGGATATCAAGGTGTCGATTTATGGATGATTTAGGTGAGAAATTAAAGATTAAAATAGAAAAATGATAAAAAAAAAAAAAAAAAGAGGAAAGATTTCATAGAATTAGGGAGAGGGAATGGAAAGGAAAGAAGAGGAAGGGAAAAAATAAGATATTCATTACATAGGCCCTTATTTATAATACCTTCTATAATTATCAAAGTACCCTTAAGAGTTTAAAAGAAAGAAGATCCTACAAAAGGCAAGGATGATATTTAAGGTGAAAATTTTTATCAACCAATGATATTTGTAAGGAAGGAGGGAAGATTGGCCCTGTGATTTGTGTTTTAATCGATGTCAATCACCTCTAGATAGTGAAAACTGACACCAAGATCGATGTCGATCTAAGGGGTAAGTGTTAAGTCTATTGGCCCCTGGTTTTCCTACCCTATTTTTTTCTTTTCCTACACTCGTATTCCTTTATTTCTAGCCCTGATTTCTCCCTCATCCAAAGTCTATTTTCACTCCAGTTTCTTTTTATTCAATCATCTCTTTATTCTCTTTAAGTACCAAAATGTTCCTGGCCAATTACAGTTAGAAAATCAGAATACATACACAGTAAAATAATATCAAATTTTTAATTTCCAACCAAAGAACCATGCAATAAATCCTAGCGTTTTATCAAATAGATGAATTTAGAATCTATATCTTTGTGAATAGATGTATTTGATGAACCACAAAACACAGATTCTTAAAACTGTGTCTCTACAGTATCCACAAGATCAGGAGGAATGGAATTAGAGTGCTAGCTCCTTCTTTTTCTCCTTGTGTTGTTAATTCTTTTATGTGTTTCTTTTTTAAAGGAAATAACAAAATTTATATTAAAGACATCAACCATATCTTTATATAATGCAACTTTAAGATTTTCATGAATAATGGGCTTTAGGGTTTCATAGATAATAGGCATTAGGGTTTCTATGGATAATGGGCATAGCCTTACTATTAAGGCTTAATTTATTATTATAGTTTAAACTAACATATTTAGTCCAACTTTATAATAAAACTAGCTAAAATTCAAATAACACAAAGAGTCTCAAATTAGGAAAATTTCATCTCATGAATTTCATATTTTCATCATTCTCAATCTAAAGGGTAACTTAATAGGTTCTAATAATGTTAGCAGTAACACTAAAATATAATTTTAGTATCATAAGTCAAGAATGGTATCTAGTAACACATTATAACTACACAGGTGACGAGAATATGAATGGTTCAATATCACTTTTATCTGCAACCAATGTTACCATGTAGTTTAATCCCTTTGTCCTCGATATCTTAATTAAACACGAGGTATAAAATGTATCGTCCTTATAAAGTTCAATCTTCATATTTCTTTAATATCCTGAGTATAATTATTCAATCAAATAAGATCAATATCACATATTGATTCATTTGAGCATGACCAGATATTTTTATAATCATACTCAATTATAGGGGCTCAAAGATATCACTCCTGTTATATAGAAGAGATAAATCCTATCTTGATCAAACATATCTCTCTACATGATTCATGACATATCTAACTATTTTCTTTATAGTCTTTTTTGTTACAGATAATATATCAAAATATCAAAATATCATTCACAATGTTGGGAACCATGATGATCTTAAGTCAAAGGATCATATACACTATTGCCATTATAATAATCACTCATGACACTCATATAATAATTTATATAGTTTTCTAATGATGGTTCAATCCAGTACATTAGTTCACTAATTTATACTTATGTGTTAACTTTATATCTCATATCATAGGATATCTCATATTGTCATTAATCATTACATATACTAGTCTTAATGTATTATTATTGCTCTATCTACAAATAATACTTGACTAGTTCAACTAATTAAACCTAACGTTCTAAGTGTATTATTACATTTATTTAAATACACGAATATGTTATAATAAAATTAATATATATCTATATATATATATAAATTAATAATGTCATGATATATAATAAATGAATTTGCTAAATATCCAAAATCACTATTAGATTTTAGGGCATATACTAACAATTACCAATCTTGATTAGCAAAAAATTCATTCTAAATCTCAAGTATTTGATGAACTCTACTATAAAACCTCTCCAAAACTTAACCATTTTTTTATCTAAATCCTTCCCAATTATATATTAAGCCTCATAGTCATGTCGACTACTCTCTTACATCTTTCTTATAAAATGACAAACATACCCTTGTGGTGTGAAATGATCAAAGTACCCCTAATTAGCAAAACAAGACCTTATAATTCTATCCCTTAAAAGAATTTTATTCTTAAAATTTACGTAACTTATTGCAAGATTAAATAAAGATAAAGTTATCACATAAAACTTTTAGACTTCTATTTATGTGCTTGGTCTTTTTATGGTACACTTAATGTTTAGTCAACTATAGAACATTTTTATTGTCACAAAACCACCTTTTAATTTCTTACTCCTAATTGAGCTTAGCTACAATTGTTGTTAGCCCATAGCATCCTTAATGACTTTAGACACAGCCCTGAACTTAGCTTCTATTGTTAACAAAGCAACTACATCTAAAGAGAAAATTTCCCAATTTGCAACATACGCTACCAAATGAATATAAACCCAATAAATGATTTCCTCTTTTCCAGGTCAATAATAAATTTTGTATCCTTAAATCTTTTTATATCACCTTCATAGGTCCTTGACATCTTGTTCACAAGTGATTTATTCCAGCTGCTTTTCAAATATTTCATGATTATTTTACTGCTTTTAAGTACTCTTTCCAAGTATTATTCATAAACCTACTTACATTACCAACTCCATCCTATAGTCACTTAAAATTTTCTCCCAGATAAGTTTTTGGTGCTAATATCCGACCTCTATTTTTCTTATTTCTTCTCACTTGCACACCTATTATCTTTTTTATCAACCCCAACTTCTGTATCTACAACTTCTTACTTGGTTGCTTTTTTAAGGTTGTTTCCCTTCATTCAATCTTAAGGTTTTTCATAATTTATTCAATCACGCCCCTATCCAAGGGTTCACACATGACAACCACTATAAGCCCTTGAGATACATTCCTACACCCAAAATATATCCTAAGAACTTGCAAAATATCTATGGTATCCATATTCAATTTAAAATATTACTCATCTCAAAATATTCCAAATTCAAATCATAATAACAAGGAATAAACTTGGTTCCTTTCAAATCAAAATTCTACTAAGCATTTAAAAAATGCATCAATAATATCATCCATTAAACATTTCAAATCATTTAAAACATATCTAACATAAAAGAAAATCATGATTATTTTCTATTATCAATGAAAACATAAACCTTTCATTTAAATATAGCCCAATAGACTCAAATGATAAAATTGTGAGTTAAGTATGAGAATGTACCTATGATCCCTAAGTCTTTACAATGTCACCTCTACTCTAATCGCTTAACTAAACTCCCATATACATGAAAATAAAGGGTAAAGAGGATAAGTATATGGATGTATACTCGATGAGTGGTAAAGAAAGCGTATATTTAAAATAATATATATATATACACACATACATATATATAAATGTAAAATTATATCTAGAAAAAGGGATTAAAACAAATAATATATGAAAATATAATGCATTTTAATGAAATTAAAACTGTGGTCTGTTCTATTTTAAAAATCAACAAACTGGCTATGTTTTTCAATGATTATTCTAGTCAAGAACAATCCCGAGCCATTAATAATTTTCTCTATATATGTGAAAACAAATGATCATTTAATGCAAATGTTATTTATTTGAAAAAGGATAATATGCATAATATATTTTTTAAAAAACATGTCCATCACTGACGTTAGTCTCGAGTAATAATGTGATGATACTTATTACCATTCTAAACATAAATATAGCCCTCAGGTGAGTAAATATTCATATTCCATGTATATCACATTTCAACCTTTTTCCTTCTTCACTTAGCTACCGGATGATCACCTAGGTGACCTCTCTGAGGTCCTATCTTAAACTATTTTTCACTCGATCACTTAAATGGCCTTTATTTGGGTTTGCTTTAGGTAACTTTTCACTTATCTAGATGGTATTTACTTAGGTCTATGCTTGGCTACCATCTCTGTAGCTATAGTTCTAGTCTTCTTGTCTATGGTCTTCTTGACTATATCACCATCTGCATATAAACTATACAAATCCAATACAATGATCATGAAATCTATCAAAATCATCCATTATGCAATAATCATTTCATAATCACCATACACATCCAAATAAACAATCATAAGAACTATATAAACCATTAGTCATACATTCGTGATCAAATTATTTTATAAAGAAAACATAAACTGAAATGTATATCGATCTCATCATAATAATCCATATCCAGTCCCTTGACCTAAATCTTATACCAATCATATACAAGCTACCTTTACTTATTTAATAATCAGAATATATAAAACAAATAACTAACACCCTAAAATATTAAAAATATTTAAGTTTAAAAACTTATTTAAAAGAAATGAAAAACAATTAAAGGTCTATTTACACTCACAGAGGGTGCGTAGTTTATATTAATACATCAATATTTGTACCTCAAATAATAACATTACATCCTATATGTATGATTACAATAACTAATTTTTGAGTTTTCCTAATCGATATATATTTATTGAGGATAATTTCATTTTTGACCATTTATTTGATTTTCATTAATGAAATCCCATGGCTAATTTATAACAATATTCTTTTATTGAATTCAAATATAATCTAATATTTAATTTACTGCCTATTATTGGCTTCCACCAAATGGAATATAATTTATTATGTTTTTATATTTAATTCATTTATTCTAATTTATTAACGATGAATCTAAATTCAAATTATTAGAATTAAATGTAAATTCCTAAAAACTTTAATTATACAGTAAACCTCAAATTCAAGTTTCAATTTAACACTTGAAATAGTTTAGAAAGTTTATCAATGACTTGATTAGAGCCTTAAAAGGTTATGATGGTTACTATTTATGGAAAACTTAATTTGATCAAAACCCTAGATCTTTCTCCTTATTGATTTCTTGCTCAAATTATAGAAATTATGCTCGTAAGATATTAAGGGTGTTGATTTATGGATGATTTGGGTAAGAAATTAAAGATTAAAATAGAAAAAGGTAAAAAGAAGGAAAGGATTTTCGAGAACCAGGGAGAGGGAATGGGAAGGGAAGGAGAGAAAGAATAAGAAGAAAGGGAAAAATGAGACATTCATTACATATGCCACTATTTATAATGTCTCTTATAATTACCAAAGTACCTTTAAGAGTTTAAAAGAAAGAAGATTCAAAAAGGACAAGGATGATATTTTAGGGGAAGATTTTTATCAATCGATGTCGTTTACAAAGTGAGAGGGAAGACCAACCCTATTACTAATCCCATAATCAATATCAATCACCTTCAAGTGGCCAAAACCGATGCCAAGATTAACATCGATCTGGGGGTGAGTTTTGGGCCCGTTGGCCTTTGGTTCTCCTACCCTATTTCCTTCTCTTTTAGCACTTGCATTCTTCTATTTTCGACCCTGATTTCTTCCTCATCTAACGTCTATTTTTACTCTAATTTCTTTTTATCTAATTGTCTTTTTATTCTTTTTAAGTATCAAAAGGTTTCTGACCAATTATCAATCTTGATTAATGGAAAATTCATTCTAAATCTTGAGTGTTTGTTGAACTCTATTATATAAACTCTCCTAAACTTAATCATTTTTTTATCTAAATTCTTATTAATTATTGTTAGTGTATGCCCTAGAAATTATTTGTACTATCGATTTTAGGGTTTGTAATATTATAAAATTTATACTATTAATAAAAGAAAATATTTTTTCTTCACACACACACATATATATTGCTTCCTTTATTAATTCATGTTCTATGATAAGTATGTATATAAATTATCCAGTTAATTTATTTAATAGTTAAATAAAATTATCAAAACTATTTTCTATAAAAAATCATTTAGACTGGACTTCAATATCACGTAGTAGGTATACTGAATGTCACCTATAAATATTATGAGACAATATTAGTTAGGATGATAATGAGTTCATATCATAAGGGCATTCATATAGATTTATAGTTAGAAAACTATTTATCAGCATGATCAAAGAATGATAAATCATATAGTAAGCATATAGTCAATGATTTATTATAATATTATATAGTGTACGATGTGATCCTTTAATTTGGGATGTCAGAATCAAAACTTATATGGATACCTATAGTTCATATGGTGTATAAATATAGGACTAATCATGTCTTATATGATAAAATCGATTTGATTATACGTTGTTCATATAAGGATTCAAATGATAGTCGATATGGGATCTGTTAACTCGTTCAATAGGATTGAGTAGTTTTACTAACTCTATCTAAATTTGAGTTTCTAAACGAATATCGATAAATATTTAAAATCAAGTCTTTGGTCAAAGAAAAATAAAATATCATATGAAGAGTTCATGAGGGAAAGTTCAGGATATATGGATCAAGCATTCATAAAATATCAAATTTAGTGTTTTAACATCCCATAAATCCTAATTTGATTAAGATTAGATAACAAAAGGATTTTACCCACATGTACATACAATCCGAGCAAGATTTGATGAACAATTACTTTATTGTAGATTAAGAGTTATGACGTATTGCTGGATGCCAACCATAGTCGTTAAATTTTTGAAATATTCGAAAATAACTCATGACTTATCCATTTTGAACCTTTATGGTCATACCAATAACCTTATGCGTTAGAAAGCTATATGAGAAAGAGAAAATTATTTAAAGAAGGCTAGCAACTTCGGGAATAATTTTATAGATCGAAAATTTTATATATGTATATATATGTATTTATAATTCTTTAAGGAGTTAAAGAATTATGATAATTTTAATTTAGATTTTATGAGAAATCTTGAGCTTGATTGAAAGTACAAGCTCTATTTTGTATGTTAGAGAATATAAGGTTGCCTCTATTCCATATACTCAAGGATAAGAGATTCTTAGTGTATGCCCTAGAAACCATTTGTGTTGTCGGTTTCAGGGCTAGTGATCTTATATAAATATTAGACTATCAATGAAAGAATTATTCTTTATTCATATACATTAGCTGTTTTCATTATATTGGTATGCTCATATAAAGAAAGTATATGAATAGTTTAGATATTTTCATTTAATGGTTAAATAAAATTATTAAATTGTTCCTTATATACGTGATATAGATTGGGTAACTATATCATATAGTAAGCATACTAGTTGTCACCTAATGATATCATATGATGATATATGTAAGTTGACAATACGGGTATTATCATAAGCGTATTAGTATGGATATAAAGTTGGTGAACTATTTATCGAACAGGGCTACATATTGACAAATCACATGGTATACATGTAGTCAATGATTTGTCAATAGATTGTAATAGTGTGCGATATAATCCTTAGATCTGAGACGTTTAGAATCAGACTCTGCATGGATGGGTATATTTTATATGGTGTATGCGTTCAGAGCTAATAACGCCTTGTATAAAAAGTCAGTTTGGGTATGCTTTATTCATACAAATGTTCGATTGACAGTCAAGATAGGATCCGTTGACTCAACGTTATGGATTAAGAGTTTTCGTTGACTCTGTCCAAGTTGAGTTCCTAAACAAATGTCGATATGATATTTGGATTTTAAGTCTCTAGTCAGAGCAATCATGACATATGATCGACGTTTCGTATAGACATCGAGATTAGGGTTTTGATAGACCATAAACCCTTACTCGATCAGGATATGATAACGAAGGGATATTACCCACATGTTACGTCCAATCTTTAGAGGTTTGATGAAGATACTTCTTCATCGTGACTTAGGGACTATGGCCCATAGTTAGGCACTAACTATAATTAATGGGAATCGAAATGTTTGAGATCGAATTATTCGGAGTCGAAGTGTTCGACATTAGCTCATGGCTGAGTCACGATGAACCTTCACGGTCCATCCAATTTCTCGAGCATTCCCATAAAGGAGGAGAAGATAAAATATTATTGAGAGAGGGATAGCAACCTCATGATAACTAGAAATGCCGAAATAAATACGTATAATCGTTATATGTATTTATTATTCTTTAAAGTGCTAAAGAAGTGATATATTGATATCACAAAGTAATTGAATGTAAATTAAATGACTCAAATGATAATATTGATTATCAAACATGTTAGAATGTGATTCTAAGGTCAAATGATGAAAACTAGATTAAATTGTTAATTTAGTGCAAAATAACCATTTTAGCCCTATGTGATACAAATATTTAATTTATTGTAAATTATATATTTAAATTTGATAATTGTGATTATCAAATATATTAAAATATTATTTGAATAGAAAATGAGAAATTCTAAATTAAAGTGTTTAATTTTAAAAAATTATCATTTTATCCATATGTATAATGTGATCAAGGGTATTATGGTAATTATACCATATTTATGGCTTTTTGAAAAGGCTTTATATTAATTAATATACTTTTTATCTATTTTATTTATTGATAAATAAGTTAGATAATGATAATTATTTTCATGGCTTATATGAAAACACTTCGCAATATATTGCTTGTTAATATATTTGCATTTTTGTCGAAAGCCTATTGGTCCAAAATGAATTGATTTCATCCGACAAATATACATATGTATGCATGTATCATATGATTCTCTAATTAAATATAATATTTATTTGATAAATACATAATTACTTAATTGGAAAAGAAATTGGAAAATATAAATATCCTTTATTTTATTATTTTCCATAAGAAAATAAAGAAAAATGAGTCATCTTCTTCTCCCTCTCTCTCAGCACGAAAATGGCAGCCATGGGAGCTCCTTATAGAGGGTTTTAAGTGAAGAGAGTCCATGCTTTTGGGCTTGATCTTCATCAAGAAAGAAAGCTTGTAAGATAAGCATGTTACCCTCTCATTTTGGCACTTTGTTTTCTCATTTGAATGCATAGTTTTAGGGTTTGTTTCTTAGGAAGAAACTTACCTTTATGTATATTTTAGGCTATTAGAAACCAAAAAATGGTATCAGAGCATGTTTAGTTGATGGCAAGGATGATTTTTTGCTTAATGTTTTGGTAAAACCCTAAATGGATGTCATTTGGGGGAGCTTGGTGCCAACTTGTGTTCCTTGATGGAGAATTATTTTTCATCAATTCCATTGTGTTTCTAAGACATGTTATATGATAAATGAGGCTTAGGAATGATGGGAGAAGTTGGCAAAGTGAGAAAGTTGAGTTTTGAACTCAACTAGGTGCCATTTGGGCACAATGTTTCACCATTGTGTTTGTCAAGGATGTTTGTATGTCAAATGGGCTTGGTGATGTGTTTGGGATTTTTTGAAAAGTATTTGGATGTGTTATGAAGTGATTTGTAGATTGGTTTTAGTTTGAAACCTTTTGGATTTAAAGAAAAAAATTGGCAAAGATTCGGGTGCAGGGGCCTCAAGCCTCTGGAAATTTTCGGCCAGGCGTGTGTAAGCCACGTACCCATCTGCCTGCTAGTGGACTGGCACGTGCGCCTGACTGGTGCAGGCACGTGTATTACACGCCGCCCACACCAGTGCGCCAGCCAATCCCAACTGCGGCCCACCGCACGCGCCCATGCATGTTTTCTGTCGTAAAATGATTTTTTATCCAAATTTTGTGTAATCGGACTTCGGACACATTCCGACTCATATTTTGAGTGATATTGATCACTTTTTAGAGCATTTTATTAAAAATGACACATTGACCTTTCCCAAGGGCAAAATTAGAATTATAAAAATATTGATTATTTGATAATTAATTAAATGATTTTGTGTATTTTTAATTCAAATATTGAATGTCAAATATTTATT
>JAVXUL010057336.1:0-10357 GCA_035590515.1 Trichilia minutiflora
CATATTTATATTTGAAGTGATTGTGATTTTGCTATAGTGAATTGGAGTTTGGGTATATAGATGGATTACTTGGAAGTGTTGTGTGAAACGTTTTGGAAAAATAGATTTTATAAATGCCTTACAGGCTTACAGGTTATATTCTATGTGATTGAGTACACCTTGGAGGTTTGTGGCAGTTGTCACAAATGGGACTCACAGGTTAGGGTGTGACATATTCTTTGAACAGAAGCATGTATAGTGCTTCATGCCAAATTAGAATAGAATTGTAAGTCCAAGAAAAAATATTAAAACATGACAATCTTGTCCAAATATTGGGTGGTTGTTCTCAAATATCCTTACATTTATTAATCTATGAGTATATGGAAAACGGATTACTTTAACAAGCCTTGTTTGGTAACTTATTTTGTGAGTTTGTTTTATTACTCAACCTAATGTTATTGATCAATATTGGAGGTGAACCTGTAATTAGAAAAAGAACTATTATCAACTTGCCATGTGTTCTATAGGTTTTGCCAGAATGTCATCAAAAAAGATTTTGTGTATAATTATTCATCATTTTCTACTATATTCACAGAGAATGTGACTATAACATATACAAATCAAATTGTTGAAGGAGTTCTTTGCAGATAACACTTAGTAAAAAATTATAAAAATTATAATCTACCTTGGTGTAGTAACTAGTCTTTCTGAACTTTATGAGTAATTTGATCTTCACCAAAATCAAAAGCCTTGAACTTTGTTAAGATTTTCTCTTCTTAAATCTTTCTTTCTTTCCTAGATTAGAGATTGTATAGCTATTGTAAATCTTTTCTTACTTAGTTTAGAGCTAATTAATTTCTTTATTTTCTTCCTTATTTACTTCCTAGTTTTTAGCTCAATTATATTATAAATTCTCTTTGTATATGCTGGTTATGTATTGTATTGTTATGAAAAAAAAAAACTTTCTCTTTTTAAGTTGGTATCAGAGTCAACCCTTTTAAATATGAAACAAACTAAAAAATGAGTGAAAAAGGTGTTAAATCATCTGGAATTAAATCAATTCCTGTCATTATACGATCTAAAGGTGTTTTAATGCAGGAATAATTCTTAATGAATCAAAATATGACATTTGATCTTAGCTCATAGAGATGTATATTGTTGAAAGAGAAAAACTCTCTTACATTCATGGCAAGATGAAATAATCGGTCGAGTCCGATGATAGATATGAAAAATGGTATACTGAAAACCAAAAAGTGAGACAATGGTTATTGATGCCTATGAAACCTGAAATTATGAAAAGTTTTTTACATGTACCTATGGCTTATAAGATATGGAGTGCATTATCAAAAGCCTTTTATGATAAAAGTGATGAATTACAAATATTTTTCTTGAACCAAAAAGCTTTCACAGCCAAACAGAATAGGAAGTCTCTCTTTGAATACCATAAAGAACTAGTTGAGATTTTTTGAGAATTAGACCATCGAGATAACGTAATTATAAAAGATCCTAATTATGTAACAGTATATCAAAAATCCATTGAATAATTACAAGTGCATATATTTCTTGCTGGCTTGGACAATAATTTTGAACAAGTTCATAGGGAAGTTTTGCGCAAAGAACCAATTCTAGGTTTAGAAGAATGTTATTTATTAAGTCGACGAAATATAGTACATCGTGTAATATTGAATGTCAAGATTGAAAACACTGATGCTGCAATAATGATAACTTAAAATCAACCAAAGACTATCAAAGGTACCGACAAATCTAAATACAAGTGTACACATTGCGATCAGACCGAACATACAAAGGACCATTGCTATAAACTTGTGGGATATCCAGAATGGTAGGATTATAAGAGAGTATGTTGGTGAAAGAATTCCAAGAATTCAGTTGTTGCTGTTGCTGAAACTAATGATAATACTATTGAAGAAGATTCAATGTTGATTACAACTACTAACACTTGTGGTAAGGCCTTAAATGTTTTTGTATCTATTTTTAATAATGCATGGATAATTGATTATGGTACTTTTAATCATGTGACTTTTGATTCAAGACAGGTTACAAACCTTAGAACCTTTTCACAAAAAACTATTTTACTGCTGATGGTAATGAATCCTCAGTTATTAAGGAAGGTCCTTTATCTCTCACTAATACTTTAAACCTTGATTCTGTGTTAGTTGTTCGATCTTTGGATTATAACTTCTTATTTGTTTCTCAAATAATGAAAGCATTATCTTGTATTATAATTTTTTGGCATGACTCTTGTGTTTTTAAGAACATCCAAATAAAGTAGACGATTGGTTGTGTTGTTAGGCGAGAAAAATTATACTACTTGAACTTGACATCGAAAAACTCTAATAAGTTACATGAAGTTTTGGCAGTAAAAGGTATTAAAGAAAAAAAGAATGAATTTGAAATTTGGCTTTGGCATCGAAGGTTGGGGCATCCATCTTTTGGGTATCTTAAAAGATTATTCTCAAATTTGTTTAAACATGTTAATCTTTCTAGTTTCTGTTGTGATGTATATGAACTTATAAAAAGTCATTGAACTTTATTTCTATTAAGATTAAATAAGTCTTTTTCAGTATAATGAATAAATTCAGGTTCTGCGAAGTGATAATGAAAGGGAATATCAAAGTTTTGAACTTTAATAAATTTTAAAAGTGAAAGGAATTATTAACCAAATAACTTGTGCTAATACCCCTCAATAAAATAGAGTTTTCGATCAAAAAAATCATCATTTTTTAGAAGTTGTTCAAGCTGTTTTAATTGAAGTGCATATACCATTGTCTTATTGGGGAGAAGCTCTTATATTTGTAGTTCACTCAGTTAATTGAACTCCTTCAAGCTTTATTAACTTTTAAACACCATTTAAAGCTCTTACTGATGTCGTGGTTACTCCAACAGTTCCTAATTTACTTCCTCATGTTTTTGGGTGTGTCATATTTGTCTATCTTTACAAACATCAATGAAATAAGCTAGATCCAAGAGCTTTACACTATATTTTTCTAGGATATGCCATACATCAAAAAGGCTACAAGTGTTATCATCCTCCAATGCACCGTATGTTTATAATCATAAATGTGTTTTTTTCATGAAGATTCAATATATTTTTTTGTAGATTCTGAAGTTCAGGAAGAATACCAAAAGGAAATTTAGAATTTTGATTATAGCAGTTATGTTCCTTTAGACCTTAATATGGCTAAAGGCTTGGAAGTTGTTAAAACACAGAGTACAAGTTCTTCAATTGAAGAGGTTACTAAAACTGAAAAGATAACTGAATCACAAAATACAAGTTCTCTAATTGAAGAGGTTGAATTTTTCACTGATACATTATACTAATCACTCGTTGGGATGTTTCTAATCTTAAAGCTGAGTTGCCCAAAAAACAACTACCAAATCATATCAATAGAGTAGTTCCTAAACCCATTTATGAACTTAAACTCTTTGGTAGAGTTAAATATCCTATAAGCCTTTATATGTCTAATAAAAATCTATTTGAATCAAATTAGTCATTTGTTAATCAATTATCTACTGTATATATTCTTAATAGTGTGTAGGAAGTATTAGCTAATCCAAGATGAAAAAATGCTATGAATGAGGAAATGAGCTATTTGCAAAAGAATAAAACTTGAGATTTGGTTTATTGCCCCAAAAGAAAGAAACCAGTATGTTGTTGATGGATTTATATTGTGAAGTACAAAACAGATGGTACTGTTGAACGATTTAAAGCGAGATTGGTGGTAAAGGGTTATACACAAGCCTATGGTATTGATTATACAAAGACTTTTACACCTGTAGCTAAAATCAACACTGTTTAAGTATTATTGTCTGTAGTTGCAAACTTGGATTGGCCATTTTCTACATGGAGAATTATCTAAAGAAGTTTATATGCAACATTGCCTAGGATATATAATACCAGAAAGACATAGCAAAATGGTATGCTGACTGAAGAAATCATTATATGGATTGAAACAATCTCCAAGAGTATGGTTTGCAAGATTCACAAAGTCTATGAAAGCATTCGGATAACATCAATGAAAATCAGACCACACTTTGTTTTTAAAGAAACAACAGGGTAAAATCACTGTCCTTATTATATATATGGATGACATGGTGGTTATAAGAAATGATACATAAGAAAGAAAGGCACTATAAGAATACTTGTCAAAAGAATTTGAAATGAAAAATCTTGGTTCCCTGGAATATTTTCTTAGAATTAAAGTCTCTAGATTTAAGAAAGGTATTTTCTTATCTTAGAGAAAATATGCGTTAGATCTATTATAGGAAACTGGTATATCAGCATGTCAACCAGCCAATTCTCTAGTAGAAGAAGGCTTGAAGTTATGTATTGAAGCAGATCAAACGCCAATTGACAAAAGAAGATATTAGAGACTTGTAGGGAGGTTGATGTATTTAACACACACAAGACCAGATCTTGCTTGTGTATTGAGCTTTGTAAGTCAATATATGCACAATCCTAGTAAACAACATATGAATGTTGTCATGCGTATTTTGAGATATATAAAATCTACTCCTGGAAAAGGAATATTATTCAGTAAAACTATGAACTATCAATATATTTTGGTGTATATAGATTCTGATTAGGCAGGAGCAATAGATGATAAGAGATTGTTTCAGGTTAGTTCACATTTGTGGAAGGTAATCTAGTTACTTGGAGGAGTAAAAAACAAAATATTGTTGCTCGCTCAAGTCCAGAAACTGAATTTAGGGATATGACACTAAGAATTTGTGAAGCTTTATGGCTGAAGCTCCTTCTACAAGAATTGGGTTATTCGACCAAGCAACCAATTCAGTTACAGTGTGATAATAGAGCTGTATGTAACATTGCCTATAATCCAGTCCAACATAACCGAATAAAACATATTAAGGTGGATACATTTTTCATCAAAGACAAGTTAGAAGAGAAAACTTTAGAGCTGTCAAAGATTTGATCTGAAGATCAATTGGCCGATATTCTAACCAAGGTGGTCTCAAGTCAAGTATTCTTAAAATGTCTTGACAAGTTGGGCATATATGATATCTATGCACTAACTTGAGAGGGAGTGTTGAGATTTCTCTTCTTAAATTTCTCTTTCTTTCCTAGATTAGAGATTGTACAGCTATTATAAATCTTTCCTTACTGAGTTTAAAGCTAATTAGTTCCCTTATTTTCTTCCTCATTTACCTCCTAGTTTTTAGCTTAATTATATTATAAATTCTCTTTGTATATGCTGGTTATGTATTGTATTGTTATGAAAAAATCTTTTGCTTTTCAAGTAACTTTATTTTCACACAACTTAATTCCTTTAATATTAGGTACTATACTGGCTGATGCTATACTGATTTTACAAAAATATCATTAAATAACTAAATTAACAAATTCCATAGCCACTATAAACTAATCAAGTTTAATCTTTTGCTTATATACTGTAACCATTAATTTATGAAAATTAAACCAAATTCAAACTCAAAAACCTAAAATTAAAGAACAAATCAATCAGAAATTGCACAAGGAATACGTCAAATGCCAAGAGTAAGCAAACTGAATCTCAAAATGAAACAAATCAAATAGTTATAACAAAATAAATAAATAATTTATTTATGAATCATAAGTTTCAACCTTGTCTTTGAGAATGTGAAGTAGAGTTGTTTTTTGGGCATTATTGAGACCTAAAAACAATATCTTGGCTTCTTTTTGCCATAATTCAAGGGATGCAAGGATATAGAACCAATCCATAAGAAACAATATTTTTTCTTTTTGTTTGTTTGGGTAAAAAATTTATGGAAAATGGTAGTTGATTAGTTTTGTATATTTTGTTCATTAAACTGTACTATTTTCATTGTTGCTCAAAATCAAACAAACTTTCACAAACCATCAATTAAGTTTCAAACAATAAAAAATAGGGCATTAATGGCATTAATCCAATTTTACACAGTTAAAATTAACAATTTAATGTAAACTAACCTTAAAACTGATGGATTAAGAATTAAAAAGAGCAAATACTTGTAAAGAGTTTAGAAATGCTAGGAAATTCAAGTGCAGAGATGTGAGCCAAATAAAAAAATGGGGATGATATGTTGGCCATACAAAATGACGTCATTTTGACTATATAAAAATGATGTCAGTGGTTAACATTAAAAATGGCGACATTTTAAATGTATTTATGATGACATTATCATGGTGCTATTAAGGTAATATTCAGTGGCAATAATATATTGTCGGAAAAAATTTTTTAACGACACTAGTAAAAAGGCGTCATTGATATCAATTTTTAAGATGATAATACTTTACCACTAAAATATTTACTTTAGGCGATGACTTTTGTCACCATGAAAAATAATAATTTAATGCCAACTCTTAGTGCCAGGCTTTTCGAAAACGACAATCAATGTCATAGCTAATATTAAATATATAGCGATGACCTTATCGCTGTTAGTAATGTATGTTCTAAAATCATTTGTGTTGTCAGTTTTGGATATTTTATATTGAATTACTATATGTAATATATACTATACATATTTATTAATAAAGAAAAATGTTTCTAATTCATGTGTACATGTTGCTTTCTCTTCTTAAACTTAAAATGATATAGTATGTACATGAATTACCCAAATAATTTAATTATCTAAATTATTTCCTATGAAAGTCGTATTGATCGGGCATCGATATTGTATAGTAGACACACTGAATATCTTCGATGAATATTATGAGTTGATATTAGTATAGGTAACATAATAATCATGTTATTAGGATATTAGTATAGATTAAAAATTAGAAAACTATTTTTTGAATGTGACCAAAGATATAATGAATCACAAGAAATTATGATGTCAGTGATTCGTCATATGAATTTATTAGTGTACAAAGTACTCCTTCGACCTAAGACATTATTATCATTATTCGATATAGATGCACATAGTTTACATGGTGCATAAATGTGAGATTAATCATGTTTTATATACTAAAATCAGTTTGATCATATATTATTTATATCTAAATATGAATAATTGTTAATACAAAATCTGTTAACTCGATATATAGGATTTGAGGTTCTATTAACTCAATTCAGATTTGAGTTTTTAGTTAAACATTGATAAATGACTAAAATCAAAGTCTTTGGCCAAACACTTAGTAATTACACAAAAGAGTTTCGTGGTAATGATTTTAGAACATTATGAGTATTAATTCGAGCAAAAACTGAATTTAGGATTTTGACATCTGTAAGCTCTAACTTAGTTGGGATAAGACAAAAAGAAGGAATTTATTCACACAAAACTTATAATTATTGATAAAATATTCAATAAAGTCTTTCTTTATTGTGATTTAGGGACTATAGTATATTATTAGATATTAACTATAGTAGTTAAATACTCGAATGGCTCAAAACGGGATTGATGAGGTTGATTTCAACTCACGACTAATACCACAGTGAATCCAAGAGATTACAACCTATAACTTATGCTTATTCTTGTTATGAAATAGAATTAATAATATCCGCAGTAGAGTTAGCACTCTTAGAGATAATATTAGACTAAAAAGTATAAACGACTTACGTGTTAATAGTTTAACAAATTTGAGAATTTTATTAATGGACCCAAAAGTAACCTAGAATAAGTTACATTATTTTATTAATATTTAAAAATAAAATTAAAATAAACTTGATCAAGATATTGGAGATATATCCTAAAATCAATCGTGTCATATTGTTTAGGGATATCACCACATAGTATAGATACTTTATAAATTGATTGTAAATTTGTTTACAATTAATGAATGATATTTTATTATATCATTTTGCATTTGTTCAGTTGATACATTAATTTATAATTTGATTATCAATGTAAAATGTGATCCCATGATGTATTATGTGTCAAGACTCTATCTACAATATATTATGGAGATGAGTATATAGTCTATAAATTAAATATATCCAAATAAGTTCTTAGTTGAGGTAATGTCATTAAGAACAATGACATTGCGTGATTGACATGTTTTGTTGCTACCAATGATTAATATTTGATATTAATTATTAGGTGATGAGTCTTATGTCATAAAAGTATAAACATAGGTATTATATTTGTGAACGTGTTACTGAATATGACCAAACACGATAAGTCACATAGGTGATTATCTAAAGTCAATGATACATCGTACCATCATATTAGTGTACTACTAGTCCTTTGACCTAAGATATCATGACTACTATCTACACTGAAGCACATCGTTCACTTGTGTATATCGCACTAGACTAGCCATGTCTGATGAAAGAAGCTTAATGGCAATGTGTTCTTTTTGTATAAGGATAAGTGATATTCAAGATGGAATTTGCTAGCTTAGATAGTTGAGCTTGAGATCCTAGGCAAGGATGTTATACATGGGGATTAAATCTCTGGTTAGAGTACATATATTCAAAAATGTATTTTCAAATAAGTAGATCTTATATATTATTGAGTTCCTGATTCTATGATTGAGTTAGGGTTTGACTGTACCATAACCCACACTCGATCGGGAGTCAATAATAGAGGGACTTTACTATATAAACGTACGACTATTTAGGCTGATTTAGAATCTTTATTCATTATATCTGGGGGTCATGATATCTTCCTAGAGGTCACTCATGATCATTGAAAACTTCGATTACAAAGTGTTGTGCCAAAGTTATGCAAAATGTTTATATATTCTCATATCCAGTTCACAGTGAACCTAAGGGGGTCACACACATAAACTAATAGATGTTTATAAAGGTTATAATATTTTCATATTGATAAAAATAAAATATTATCAGATGATGTTTTAAATTCTTTAAAGTAAAGAATAAATTTTCTCAATAATGACGCGCTAGCACCTGTATATTCGAAAAATGTTTCAATGATATTAATATATCATAAATATGATTTATTGATATATAAAAACTTAGAAAATATATTTAAATATCAAGGATTTAATAAATAAATTTGTTTATTTATTATTAATTAAATAATTATTATTTAATTAAAATAAATTATTGAATGACAAATGGCATAATATGATTTTGCCAAATTTTCTTTAAAACTTAATTGACCAAATGTATGGTTTAGATTAAGTCTTTAATTTGATTAAAGAATGACTAAATGAAAATTTTATAATAATAAGTGTGTGTGTGTGTATATATATATATTAATTTGATTAATATATATTATTAATTATGTATTTGTTATTATCCATTAATATTGAATAATAGAATTGAAAAACTTTTTCAAATCCTAGCCTATCATTTTATTACATGTTTATGGCTTTATTTATAATGATTCATTTTATTCATTAAATGAAAAGCAACCAATTGCAATATGTATAAGTGTTTTACACGTGAGAACCAATTTGTTATTATCCATTAATATTGATTAATTCAATTGAAAAACTTTTTCAAATCGTAGCTTATCATTTTATTACATGTTTATGGCTTTATTTATAGTGATTCATTTTATTCATTAAATGAAAAGCAACCGATTGCAATATGCATGAGTGCTTTAAATGTGGGAACCAATTTGAATTAGGATTCAATTTACTTTCATTCTTCTTCTTCTTTATGCTGAGCTACGGAAAAAATGGTTTTAGGCTTTTTTCTTCATTTTTCCATATAATAAACCATACAAAAAAAAAGAGAAAAAGAAAGATCGAAAGTGAAAAATGGTTTCCTTGAATTTTTTGTCTTCTAAGCATTTGTGTAAATTAGTTTTCCAAGTGTAAAAAACCATGAAATAACTTAATGAAGCTATATGAATGTCTATGTTTTCATAAGGTTCCATTGAAACCTTTGTAAGCATATTAGTGAGTGCAAGCTTTGGAGGCAAGTGGGAGACTATTTGCTATATTCCAAGCATAGCTCTAAATGTAAAAATGTTGCCTTACTTAGTTAAAACATTTAATCATTTCAAAATATAAAAAGTGTGCATAAGTTAACCAATAATGATCCTAGGATGTTAAGCGTGTCTTAGCAACTTTCACAAAATAAGTTCGACCAAACTTAGGATTAGTTTGTCATAAAGTTAATAAATGAGGTCATAATTAAAATTTTGTATTTTACTATTTTAAAGCTTCTTTAATAAGCTTTGGAGTACATTTGTCTTTGACTTAAATATCAAGGACATTTAAGTAAATAATACCATAATATAAATATTGATCATTTTTTATTTTATTATGATTTAAGAGATAATTACCAAAAATTAGAAAAAAATAATCAAGTTTTTTCTTTCTCTCTCTCTCTCTCTCTCTCTTATTTTTAAACAAGGCAAGGGTTTGTGACCACGGCAAAATAAACACACTAAAATAATTGTGGTAACCGCAAGTGCACGGTGTCGAGTTTTATAGTAAATGGAAAGTAGAGTGTCGAACCCA
>JAVXUL010057347.1:0-10356 GCA_035590515.1 Trichilia minutiflora
TTCTTTGTTTATGAATGTTTTATGAATGAGAATTAGATTTGTAATAAATACTTAAATTTATTTTGGGACAGATTGATTCCATAGATTTTATTCAGGATGAATGTTTTATCTATTTTGTACATACTTAATATATTTGAAGTGTTTGTGACCTCGTTTATATATACTTGGAGTTTGGGTGTTAGACTGGTTTGTTATTGGAAGTGTTTTGGAAAACAGGTTTTGTGAATGCCTTACAAACCTACAAGGGGGTATTCTGTGTGATTAAGTGCACCCTGGAGGTCTGTGGCGTCTGTCACAGGTGAGCCCCACGGGTCAGGGTGTGACATTCTCCTTTATATTTCTTAAGGGTAAAATAATAATTTCACCCTTTTTTCTATAAATAGGGGCTGAACCCCCATTTTTCACATTTGCTTCTTCTTTTCTTCCTCCTCTTCTCTTCTCTCCCTCTCCCTCACATTTCCTTCTCTGCTCTCCCTAGCCAACATCTAAAACTTTCTATATTTTTGATCTCTCACCATCCTTCACCCATATTCCTCATTTCTAACTTCATGAGAGCATCAATTTAGTGGTAAAAACGTAGAAAACGAAAGGGGAAGCTAGGGTTTCGAATATATATTTTGCGAGTTTTCAACTTTGAAGTGAAATTGAAGTAAACCAACGGTTCTACAAAGTCAGTAGCATTATTTTTAACCCGTCTGTAGCTTTTATTTCATGTTTTATCGATTTTTGTATTCATGGATTTTACTGTTTATCCGAGTGATTTTTATTAGTTTCGTTGTATACATTATGGTCTTTACGCATTAGTTAGATTATAGTGAGATTGACTAAGTTGTTAGGAAGCTAAAAATAAGATTTTAAAAAAATTTACATAAGTGTGAACAGTACCTGGGATATTGTTCACATAAAAAGTGGGGTTCACTTGTTTAAACTTCAAAAACAAGTCGTTATATGCTAGTTTAGCTATAATTTGGGTTCGTGATAATACTATATGGATAATTGGACGAATAATGATAGTTTTAGCCGATTTCGAGTGTTAACCGACCCCGGGTTAGCATTCATTTAACGCATACAAGCTTTATCTATAGATTTGAATCGAGTATTAATATATTTTGACACATGTGTTTAGGCGACGGTACGCAAGCGAGGAATCCACGTGACAGCCGAGAAACGAGAAGAATTAAGGAGTGTATACCCTCTCTAAGTGTGAGTGAACTCTTTCTGTTTTCATCATTTTAATAAAATCTTGTTTTCTTTATACTTAAAACGATATGTATTTGTGTTATGAAGGATTATGTTTATTACTCTTGTTTATGCAAAGATGAGTATTTATGTTTTCATATGGTTTTGAAGTGAGAAATGAATTGCATGATGAATGTGATTAACTTGATGTATATATTTTATGTGAATGACGGTCGGTGGCCCATTTATAAGATGATTATTTGGATATTATGGATATTGTGATACATATTGGTGATAACGGCCATGATGGACTGGGTTTATTAACTATAGTTACAGGGTGGTAGCCTAGGGGAGTCCACTTGGATGTGAACACCTAAGTGAGTGGTATATGTGATAGCTTAAGATCGGCCTGATAAAGAGGTCGCCTAGGTGAGTAGAGGCTTCACAAATGAGAGTGGTGTATGATTTGGTTATTTTGATGATGTGATGTGATTCGATCACCTGTGAATCTCGTCGAGTTAGTCACGGATGTCACCATGTGGTTAATCCGAGGCGAACGTCAGTGGTAGGTATGTTTTATATAACTAAATCATACATTATTTTACTTCTTTGTATTTGAAAAATGAATTTTTATAAATAGCATATTTTTACTGTATATAAAATCCATTGACGGTCTCGAAATATTTAATGCCAGGGTAATTATCGAGAAAGGGAGTCAGTCCAATGATTTTGATATACGTTTTGAGTTTTCAAAGTAAAATAAATATTTTAAATCAAGCTATTTTACGATGAGTTCAAGTTGTGTTTTTCTACTTAAGAGTTAACTATTATTGGCTTCTATTCATTTTTAGTTTACTCACGGAGTATACTCCTGTATACTCACCCCCCTTACTCTTTAGTTTTAGGGTAAATAAGAAAGTTACGTACATCGTATTGGTGATGATCACTCCAGGTACTGCAACCATCAGGTATATGATAGACCGACTCACATTGCATGGTTCACATTCCATTAGAGTTGTTTCATTTCTGTTAACTTTTATTATTATAATGATTTGACTCTCCGAGTATTGTAAACAGATTTATAAACCAGTTTGTACCGATTTTTGTTTCTATTTATTTGATAATGCATCTTAAAATGCTTTAATATTTGATAGATATTGTATATTTTGAAGTGCTTGTGGATTGGTTAGAATCATTTCGAAGTTTGGGTGCTTAGATTAACTTATTTGGAAGTGTCGCATAAATATTTTTAAAACAGGATTTTGTAAAGGTCTTACAGGCTCTCAGGGCATATTCTAGGTGATTGAATATATTATAAGAGTTTGTGGTTATTGTCACGTATGGGACCCACAGGTTGGGACGTGACAGAATAGGTTAAACCCATTATAAAAAACAAAATCGTAAAATCCCAAATGTTGAATTAAAATGAACAATATCACTAACAACATTAGATCAGGTCTTACTTAAATATAAAATTATAAATTAATTTTTTTATTTTATAATACTTTATACTAATATTTTTAAATTTAATTTTTAAAAATTAAATTTAAAATATTTTATTTTATTTTTATAAAAATTAATGAATTTATTTTTATTTATAATTTAAAAATATTTAAATAAAATAAAAATAATTTTTATCTATTTATAAAATATTTAAATAAAAACAAAATTTTAAATTATAAAATAAAAATAAATTCATTAATTTTTATGAATTTAAAATAAAATATTTTAAATTTAATTTTTAGAAATTAAATTAAAAATTTTTTAGAAATTAAATTTAAAAATATTAGTATAAAGTATTATAAAATAAAAAACTACTTTATAATTTTATATCTATATTTAATATATTTTTTAAAAGTGTTTATGAATATAAATTCTAAATTAATTTTTTATAATATAAAATATTATAGCTGTTAATAATTTAAATAAATTATTTGAATTATTTTTATTTAATTTTAAAATTAAAAAATAAAATTAATTTTTTATAAATTTAAATTATAAAATAAAATAAATTCTTAAATTTTTAAGAATATAAATAAAAATATTTTAAATTCAATTTTTTAAACTAAAATTGTAAACTATTTTAGTATAAAACATTATAAAATAAAAATTATAATTTATAATTTTATAATTATATTTGATAAATTTATTTTAAAAAATATTTATGAATATAAAATTATAAATTTATATTTTATAATATAAGATATTGTAATCATTTAATAATGTTGGTGCAAGAAATGTCCGCAGACCTCCTCACGACCAACGAGGAATGACTCAGCGAGTGAGATGAGAGTGTGAAGCGGTTGCAATAAAGTGTGAGTCTTCGCCGAGCAACGGTTGAAAGTTGGATTGGATCCGGCAAGGCTTCACCTCCTAAGCCTACAAAACAATAATATCTTCGGAGTCACGTCGGGAAGGGTTCCCGACGAAGAAACTCCAATGCCTAAGTCAGAAATTGTGAAGAAAAATATGATAAATTTTGACGAATAAATCGGAATTAAATGTGAGAAATAAGATTCCATTACCAAGTGTGAAGAAGAAGAAGTCGGAGATAAATTCCAAAAAGAAGTCCAAGAAGAAGGAAATATCCCAATCCCCTCTTTCATTAGAGAACAACCAAACCCCCCCGCCCCTTTATAGTGTTTTGATGATGGTGAGCAGGTATCAGAGAAAGAGAATGATGGGACTCTTATGTCTTTGGACAGTGTGTAGTCCCATTCTATTAATGTCCTAACTGATATTTCTGTAAATCCCAGATCTGTTACTGTCACCTTGTCTGAAAATAGATGGAGGATAGGATAGGTAGCTCCTAGGGCAGGGTATCTACTCCCATCATAGGGCCTGCTATGTCAGCCATTATTCTCATTTTTAATAGTGTGGGTGCGTGACTGGGGGTTCTCTGATCGGAGCTGCCTGCACGTTAGTGAGGAGAAAATGTTCCCTTGAGAGGTTGTTGTGATTGTAAGGTTGATCCTGCACTTTCTGAGGGATGGATGGGTCCATTTCTAGGGCAGATATGTACTTCCTGAGAACTTCGAATGCTAACTGCCTGAAGGTTTCAACCGCTGGACACCTGGGAACTGTGGCGCGTCTCTGAGTCCTGAGAGTAAACCACCTGAGGTCGTTGGATATCCCTTGAGGGGGTGTCTGGTCGTTTGAGAGGTCGACTCCCTAGGACCAGAGGCTGGATTCCCCTGAGAGGTTGGAATACTTAAGATGGAAGGTGCCACATTTCTCTCTAATGAGGTCTCACATGTCACTCATATATTCTTTCCAAACATCCAGTCCCCTAATTTCTAGTGTGAGACTTGAAAAGCCTACGCCAGAAACTAATGGCCTAATCAATCTAGCTTCTAAGGGGGGACTTCACTAGAACTTTAACTGTGAAGAAGATAACCGCTGAAACGGTTAGAGCACTTCAAAAGTTACTTTGTCGTTAAAAACCCTTCTTGACGGAGCTGTTAGCTACCTGGTGATGTGTCTTTCTCAAGACCCTTATACCCTATTAAATGCTATTTTTTAGGAGTCGCGTCACATAGCTATCCCTGAGCTTACGGTGCTTTGTGTTTCAAAAAAAATTGAACACTTGGCTGTGAATGGGCCACGCATTAGAACTCTGATGGCTGGTACTCAACCGTTCCTCGAGCCACGAAAACATTGAAAGGGCTTGGGCACGTGGTCATCCTCTGTCTGTTCAGATCAACGGTGAAGATCGATCTTTTCCCACTATAAATACCCTCCTTCATTAGCTATCATTTTTACTTTTTGCCTTCTACAAACGCTCTGCTCTGACCTTGGTGCTCCCTCACTTTCTTTTTGCTTCTGCTTCTTGTTGTTCTTAGTTCGCTTTCTGCTTTTACTCCCTTATCCTCTGTTCTCTTTGTGTGTTTGCAGGTGTCTACGCTCAAGTTTTTCTTCGTGTTTTGCTGGTATATTCATTATCTCGACTAAAAAGGTAAAGGGTTTGGGATTCTTTTAGTTTCTAGAAATTGTCAGACCTTTATACATCTCTAGGTTTTCCTATAGTCAGAAAAATGACAGACAAAAGCAAACTCTTATATGCCATCATTAGCGATCTGTAAAAGGCCAGGGATCCTATCAGAACCCAAAAATCAAATGAAGATGGAAGGGATGCCTTCAAGCAGGCTCGAGCAAGAGGGCCAAATGAAGCGGAGTGGTTCATCTCAACAGTGAATAACGCGGACCTTCTAGCCTATAGGCAAGCTTTTGGGATTCTTAACAGTGTGCAGCTGAGGGTACCGTTTACAAACGAGGTCTTGCTAGGAGAAATGGAGGTCAATGAAAAGCACTTGCTACTAGGGGCTTATCTTCCCTTACAAAGGTACTTCGTCAGGCTATTTGAAATCTTCAGGATCCCTCCCTACCAGCTTACTCTGAACAACTGGAGGATCTTGAGCGAGTTGTTCGTGCTGAGATTCTTCAAGGAGAGTCCCGTCCTGACTCCAAACGAGGTATTACACTTGTATTCCCTCAGAAGAAATACCAACCAGTACCCTAGGTGGTACTTTCTTCAAGTTCGCGCTGAGTTCCAATCTAGAATGAAAGGCACACCCTCCTGCAATAAGAACTAGAAAGATCGTTGGTTTATTGCTAGCGAAGATTGTACAGAGCCCTCTCCATGCTCCCTTCCTTCCTCCTTCCAGGAGTTCAATATGCATGCAATAAATACTTTTGCTTTTTACTGAGGAGGGGGCTATACTGACACTGACAGGTTCTTTATTGCAGTTGCATGGAGGGACCAGGCAGATATCCCATTGGGTGTTGCAAACAAACTCCTAGAGCTTCCTATTATGGATGTAAAGTAACTGCTGAGCATAAATAGTTTGATGGCCTCAAGGTTGACATCCAAGGCGGTATTTAGAAGTAAGCTCTCTAAAGTGAGGCCTCAGATGAATGAGGGTATCTTCTTACTCAAATTGCTCTTTCTGACTAGCTCTTACCCTTTTAGTTTGACGGCTAACCATGTCTTCTGTGTTATAAAGGCAGAAACCGAAAGGACACTAGTTGGCAGAAGGAGGGTCACCGACATTCTAAGGGGTATGCTTTCTAAAGAGGCCCCGAAAACTTCAAAACTGCTAACCCGAAGCCAAAGGCCCCAAGTGACAAAGAAAAGGGGCCAACAAAGGGGGACCCTAAAAAGACTCCCGAAAAGGAAGGAGGAAAGAAAACCGACCGTCCTAAGAAGAATGACATTTATTTCAAAGAATCGAGGGAGGAAACAAGGAAGCGTCCTCAAAAAGTTGACTCGGCTCTGGCTAAGGATAAAGGGAAAAGAATCATTGATGAAAGTCAGGCTGAGGCAAGGAAAAAGAAGAAAGTAGACCTTCTGGTCCGCCCGATTAATAGTCAGTCAAAGAGGGTCCCATACCATATGGAGGGCACAACAATCCCTCAGGTCTTGGAAGAAAACACAAGAAGGCCTCAAGTCCGAGCCAAAAGTAGCAAACCGACCCAAAAGGGGTTTTGGGTGGCCAAACATCGAGCTCAGGGGCTGATAGAGGCACCGAACAAGGACAAGAAGACTCGCCTCTTTCGTGATAAAGAACCCATTCCCGGCTACCAAGAAAAGTATCGGAGATATATCGGGATTTTGGTGGAGGATCTCTCTAAGGATAAAAAGGAGAATTTTAGGTGTCTTCTTCTCCTGGTGAATTCTTTCCGAGAGGTAATCTCGCCCAAGAGAGGCGAGGATATGGCGAGCATGCCTTTTGAAGAGTCTCTCAACTGGCTGAGCGTCCTCTCATACCGGGTGAGTCCTTCTGTCCCCTGAGTCTGATTTTGGTAAAAAATACCTTGGTAGTTTTTCTTTCCTTTGGAGATACTGACCCCCCTCGTGTCTTTTCTTGGTATAGAATACCTACATGTTAGATTTGTTCATAAATGACTTCAGGAATGCCCTCGGTATCAGGAAGCAGGCATTCGACATGATAAAGAAACTGGAGAAAAAGGCCCAGGATTTGATTGCGGCTACTCAGGAGAAGGCTGTCAGAGAAAAAGAAGAGCTGACAGCTAGGATTTTTTCCCTGGAGGGGGAAAGGACTCAATGGCTCAACAAGAAAGAAATCGTGTAGGAAAAACTGTCGACTGTTGGGACTTGGATCCAAACCCTGAAGGCTGAGAATGACATTATCAAAAGGGCTAGGCGAGGAGTTACTGGTCAGTTTAATAAGTTGAATGAGATGTACCAAACCTTGAAGGAGGAAGATGACCGTCTGAAGGAGCTATATTCCATGGTCTTATCAGACTTGGTGAGGTCAGATGATAGAATGAACTTCTTGACAGAGGAGCTCCGATTTCTTGGGGAGGTGCATAAGAAATTGCAGCAGTCCTAAGAGGAGCAGATGAAAAAATTGGAGGAGGTGCCAGCTCAATTTGTAGATCGGTACAATGAGGGAGTTGACAAGGGCGTAGACCTGATAAGCCGTCTTTTCCTCCAAAAATACCCATATCTGAATCTGCACTGGTTATTTGATTAGTTAGATTGAGACGTCTTAGGGACTTCAAGGACCCGTCCTTCAAACGATGTCCCTACAGCTCAGGTGAGTGACATGACTACCAATGAAAGAAGGCTGAGAGATGAGGATCACTCTGCCGACACAATGAAAGGTCTTTCTGAAGCAGCCATCAGAGGTACTGAGCCACTGGCCTCTTAGGATCTGTCAGCAAATTAAAAAGATGCTCCTTCTCCTTTCCAAGCCGAGCATGTTGAAGAGGTCCCCTTAATAGGAGAGAGGAAATAAAATCCTCTTGCCCCCCAAACAAACAATGAGGAAGCCTTTCTTGCTCCCCGAGTCAAAAATATACCGGTGAAGATACTAGATTGATGGCGAATAGAACCTCACCTCGAGTACTTTAGGACTTAGAATATTTTTTGTAAAAATTCCCTTGACGTTTTGCTCCTTAGGATTGATTCTTTTGTATACCCAAGATATTTTAACATATACATGTACTCTTCCATTTCTTTATTAATGGAAAGAAAGTTTGCTAATTTCTGTGTGTTATCCAAGCCAATCTTTCTTCCTTACTTAATCGATTTCTAAAGAAGCTTTATCATGGCTTGAGTATAAATCAGTTAAGTGAACATAGTTACTGACCGTGTTTCGAGGGTGACCATAAACATCTCGGGTTTAGAGGTATATTTGGAGAGCTTTGAAGCTTGATTCCACCCGAGGTCCTAGAAGCAACTTTAACTAGGATCAAGGGCTTCGGATGTCTTCATTTGGAGAGCTTTGGAGCTTGACTCCACCCAAGACCCTAGTAACAACTTCAACTAGAGTCAGGGATCTTCAAGCATTAAGGCCAATTACGACCTTCAGAAAACTTCGGGCTAATGCTAGGGAATTTTGAGGCTCAGGACCAGCCATAGCACCAAGGTAGAACTCAACTAAGGCCAGGCTTAAAGCCATTCTGAACTCTAGGAGATGACCGAACGCGATCAGAGTTTATCATGCCTTAACACGAATCAGGTCTTAGACTCTCAGGATGCCTAATTCGGGCTAAGGGCTTACGGCACCTAGGACGGATATGATTTTCAATTTGACTAGTGTTAAAGGATTTTAGGGTCTGCGACCAACCTTAATACTAGGAGGGGACCTGACACAACTAGAGTTTACCATGCCTTAACACAAATCAGGTCTTATACTCTCAGGATGCCTGACTTGGGCTAAGGGCTTATGGGACCTAGGACGGACAAGATTTTTAATTCAACTAGGGTTAAGGAATTTTAGGGCCTACGACCAACCTTAATACTATAAGGGGACCTGACACAACCAGGATTTATCACGCCTTAACACAAATCAGGTCTTAGATTCTCAAGATGCCTGACTTGTGCTAAGGGTTTATGGGATCTGGGACGGACAGGATTTTTAATTCGATTAATGCTAAGGGATTTTAGGGCTCACAACCAACTTTAATACTAAAAGGGGACCTATCACGATCAGGGTTTATCACGTCTTAACATAAATCAGGTCTTAGACTTTCAGGATGTCTGACTCGTACTAAGGCTTATGGGACCTAGGACGGACAGGATTTTCAATTCGGCTAGTGCTAAGGGATTTTAGGGCTCATGACCAACCTCAACACTAGGAGGGGACCTGACACGATCAGGATTTATCACGCCTTAACACAAATTAGGTCTTAGACTCTCAGGATGTCTGACTCGGACTAAGGGCTTATGGGACCTAGGACGGACAGGATTTTTAATTCGACTAATGTTAAAGGATTTTAGGGCTCGCAGCCAACCTTAATACTAGAAGTGGACCTGTCATGATCAGGGTTTACCACGCCTTAACACAAATCAGGTCTTAGAATCTCAAGATGTCTTACACGGACTAAGGGCTTATGAGATCTAGGATAGACAGGATTTTTAATTCGACTAGTGTTAAGGGATTTTAGGGCTTGCGATCAACTTTAACACTGGGAGGAGAATATTGAGGCAACAGAGAATCTGGAAGATGCTAAGAAGGATTCAAACATTCTTTTTTATTTACACAAAAGAAGACACAATACAAATGAATATTATGAATTTACAAGTATGCTAACCTGAGAAGAGGCTCGCTCAGGGGTAATACTTTTTCAGCATCTCCCTATTTCAAAACTTATTTAGGACATTACCATTAGGTTGGGCTAGCTTATATATTTTGGGTCCGACTAACCGAACCACTTAGTAAGGACCTTCCTAGTTAGCGCCCAGGAGCCCTCAGATGCTACCCGGGTGTTAAGGATAATCCTCTTGAGAATGAGGTGTCCTTCCCTAAAAGACGGTGACTTGACCTTTTGTTGTAGGATTGAAACACCTTTTATTGATGGGTAGCTATCCATACCAAAGCCCGATCTCTTGCCTCTTTTTGCAAGTCAAATTCAATTTGTATGACTTGCTAATTTTCTTCCTCATCGAAGTAAGAGGTGTAAAACATTGGAACATCCATCTCGGTCAGAATGACTGCCTCAAAACTATATGCCAAGAAGTAAGGGGTTTCTCCAGTAGCTGCTGATCTCAATTAGATTATGTACCCAAGTATAGGTAGTCTTATTATAGTATAGTCTGGTGAGTCTAAGTGTCGTATCCACAGGGAGTGTCTTTTCCAAGGGTCAAATTGGTTATGTTCGAGCCAATGTCCAATAGCAAAAGGTAGAAGAAGTGTTTGATTGATTTTA
>JAVXUL010057368.1:0-10355 GCA_035590515.1 Trichilia minutiflora
CATCGTCAGTTTTTTATGCCCCGGTTCTCCTATTGACTAATGATTTCGGAACTTCTTCGGTTGCCGTTTCCAAGTGCAATCTTGATTGTAGTTGTTGGGAGCTAGTGGATAGTCGGTGGTCTCCTTTGTTTATAATGTTACTTTCTTTCCTTGGTCGTAATCTTATATTGGTATGTGGTAGTATGTGCTGATTCTTTATGAATTAGGGTTGTAATAATGTGTATATACCTACTTTGTTCATCAATAAAGTTTACGGCAGTCGCTGAGGAAGACGAGAGGTTGCACGAGGGAGATGAGTTGAGAGGGTCATACACTTGCCTATCTGTAAAGGAGCTTGAAATTATAGCTGATAAAATGAGTTCGGTTCGACGGATGGGTTCGTTTAACCCGTAAAGTAAGTAAGTTATATAGTTTTGGATCCGCGGATTAAACAGGTTAATCCGATGCGTAAAAGGGTTCAAACCCGTTTAATCTGCGGATTAAACGAGTCGGTTCGATTATATTAATTAAAAATTTAAAAATATTTTTTAAAATTAAATATTTATTAAATATTTATAATAATAAAATTTTAATTTTAAAAAATAAAATTAAAAATATTTGTTGTTATATATTTATAGTATTTTTATTTTTTATTAATTTTTTAAAATTTTTAAAAAAAATTATAATTATTTATTTATTTAATTAATTAATTAATATAAAAAAAAACTTACCCATTTAATCTGCTAACATGACGGATTGAATTAGAGTTGAGGATATTAACCCGTTTATTAAACGGATCAATCCAATCTAATCTGTTTAAATATTATCCAAAATTATCCGAATCGATTAAGTTCGACATGGCCTACTTGACGGCCTACTTGAAATTAATATTTGGTCCAAACTCTGTTCGAAGAGCTCGAAATTAAGCAAGTACCTGGAAGAGTTTCAAGAAAATTTGTCGATGTTTGATTGCTAATACCGTTTTTGATTCCTTGTCTTTTATCTTTTTTAATCGCAAGCACAGAAATCATTTTTCCTTTAGTCTGATTAGACATTCTTGGAACTAACAAAATGATTTCACATACGGTGTTGGATCGGTTTCCATGATCTAATCAGAAATGAATGCCTTGACAACATGGTTATCTTGAAACCATGTCTTGTGCACAATTAAAAGAAAATGAAATCTTAAATTCAAGAATTCATTTGAATATACAAAGTAGATATTCAAACCGGACTGTCATCGAAACTTTTGACAAGGGTTATAATTAATAAAAGGGGATTTTTTTTTTCTTTCAAATAGTTTATTAACTATTAATGTATATTAATGCCTTAATCATATGATTGTTATTGTCACTCCTATTAATATCTCAAAGGTGATTGTATGGTTTCATCAAGTGTATGTCAAAACATGTATTTAGGATTTAATTTACAAAATTGATCAAATATTAATTGATGAAAATTAACTTCTTGTTAACATGTCTTCAAGAAATTAAATTCAAAATGATATTCAAAATGATTGAACTCTCTTTGGTAGAATAGAAGAGAGAGAGAGAGTTTGTGAGATTTTTAAAAATTTTAAAATTATCTTTTGATTTGATCAAAAAAAAAAGAAAAATAACCCATATTTATATTTTCTTCTCATTAACTTAAACACCCTTAACCTTTTAATTGAAGACAAATGACTTCGAAGCTTTGAAATAATAAATATAAAATATCACTTAAACCCTCGTTTATCAACTTTATTAGAAACACGTCCTAAGTCTGGTCAACTAAAAGGTTAATTAAGTAAGGTAACACTTACCACATAAACTGTATCAGATCTAGTACAAAGTATAACATCTATCAAGCTACCTATAGTTGATGCATATAGACGCTACGCATTCGTTGTTATTTTTCATCAGTTTTTGGACTCATATTTTTAAAAAAATAAGGCCATTAATTAAAGAGTAAGAGATCTGTCTTAAAGTTCTTATACTAAACCTTTTTAATTTTTTTTCAATTTACAGTTTCTGAGATAATTCGATTATCCTTTTCTATCTATCTTTATAGATTCGAATCTAGAAAACATAAGTCATAATTTTTAAGTCTTTTATGGAGAATGCTTTGAATAACTAGAGTTTAACTTCTACTATCATGCATACGTCATTATCTATCAATAATATATCATTTACGTATAATATCAAGAACATAATTACATGATCCTTAATTTACTTGTACACACACGGTTTATTTGGGCTCTTGATAAAATAAACTGTTTTGACTGTTTTATTAAATCGGATGTTCTAACTTCTAGAGGCTTACTTTAATCTATAAATAGATTAATATAACTTTTCTATTTTATTTGATTCTACAGAGGATACAAAACCAATAGGATGTTTTATAAACAAAATTTTCTCAATGTGACTATTGAAAAAAGTTGTCTTTACATTCATCTATCAAATTTCATAATCATGTATATGGCTGTAGCTAGTATAATGCAGATGGATTTTATTATAGCAATAGGTAAGAAGGTTTTCTCATAATCCAAGTTTGGTTTCTGAGAATAACCCTTTGCAATAAGACGTACTTTGTAGATCTCTATCTAAACATTCTTATTAATTTTTTTCTTAAAAATCTATTTGTATTCGATGAAAACTATTGTCTCTGGTAGATCAACAAGTGTCTAAACCTGATTTATATGTATTGATTTTATTTTAGAATTTATTATCTCTAATCATTTTCTTGAATCTTTATCTAAGATTACCTTTTCATAAGTTCTAACATCACTTTTATGATCCGTTGCTCTCACTAAGTAAGATTCAAAATCTTACTCATTGAGAAATTTATATCTCTCTGGGAGTTTTGAAACTCTAATAGATTTTCTAGTTGAAATTGGATTAACTAGGATAGAAGTTTACTAACTAGACGTTTCAGCCACGATGGTTGGATTAAGATTTAAAAAATTTCTCTTTTAAATTAATTGATATGTTATTGTGTTTTTGATGGTGAATAAAAAATTATTTAAGTACATGATTAAATTAATTTGTGAATACATCTTTGATCAAATTAAATTATGAATAAATTATTGTATGAATTACAGTTAATTTAATTATTTAATTTGGACAATACTACATAAATCTAAGTCAATTTGTCGAGAAAGTTGTTTAAGTGCAGGTTCATAAACTCAAGAGAAAGAGTATCGATATATTGGACCTTTGGAATATTAAAGTATTGATATAACATGAAGAAGTATAATACATTATATGAAAGTATCGATACATCGAAAACAAGGTCTTCAAAATATCGATACAATTTGTCGAAAGAGATGTACATGGTTGAAACTCTTCAAAGTATTGATATGATCACAATAAAATCAAACTAAAGCATCGATACAACTAGTCGTAGACGTTCAAAATATCAATTCATTCATTCAAATACATAAATACCTTCAATCATTGATGTGAAGAGTATCGATAAAATTTTAAAAGTATTGATACAATCATTTGAAGCAGAACATGAGATTCAAAATATAGAAAAGTATTGATACCCTTTATTAAAATATCGATAAATACAACATGAAAAATACGTACGAAAAAATAAGATACCCCTCGTTAAAGTATCGATAAATATAACATAAAAAAATAGGTACGAAAAAATAAAGTTAAGTTAAGTATCAATATCTTTTAATGAAGCATCGATACATGCAACATGAGAGTCAAAAAATCTGACATCCAAACTTTATTATCAGTTAATTTAAATTCTCCAGCCATAACCGAAAGCAAAGGCAATGAAGTGGTCAAAAGTAGTAGGTCCCACACCCTCTCTATTCGTCATTTCATTTCATCACTGCGTGTCATGTAATGTGCATCCATCCTCTATTGAGTTGTTTTATTATTAGATTCGATGAACTTTTACGTCGTCGTATTTTAATTTTGTTAATAACGTTGAGTTACTTCACTGTTTCGTTCACGCGGTTTGCCTCAGGGTCAATAGCCAGCTGTCCATTCCATTTCTTTATCTACATCATAGTCTTATAAAATAAATACACGATTAATAAAATAAATCTATCATAAATTAAAATTAATATAAATTATTTTATATAACAAACATTATTGAGACGGTGAAAAATATTTTATTCAATTGTCATCTCAATATTGTTATATCCTTTTTTATATATATTCATTTATTAAATTTTTTTATTGATTAATTGTTAAATTTTAGAATTTAATTTGATAATAAATATTTAAAATTTTAAAAAATTTTAAAGATATTATTCATTTAAAGTGTCAAAAAATCAAATTATAAATTTTATCTGAATTATCTTTTTAAATATAATAATAAATTAATTTAATTAATATTTATTTTTAATTTAATAAATTAATATTTATCACATATAAAAAAAATTATTAATTATTTTTGTTACCTCGTATAAGAATGTTGTGAAACATTTGAATTGTGATGTTTATATTAGTGATAATATATTAATAAACTATAATTTTTTTATATCTAATTAGACAATATGAGAATGGTAGCATATCCATCCATTAATACATTTAAACTTTGGCTTATCATCTAGACAATAAGAGTGCCAACGCCAACAATACTTAATGTTATTATACATAAAAGAATTATCCAAATTTAGTATGCATGATCCCGATATAAGTTATTTTTAGAATATCTGAAAACTATTTAAATTTAATTTAATATTTATTCAAATTCAAATTCATTAATACGAATTTGAATTGTGTATATTAAAAATTGATTTGATCATTCTAGTTTGGGACCAAGGGTCATTTTTAAAAGACTCATAATATAATTTAAAGTTAGTTTCAAATTTTATGAGTCAATAATATGATGTATGATAAAATTAGAACTTTAAATTAGATTTGGATGATAAGTGAAAATTTTTTGATATAACCAACATTAAATGAAATTGAATTTTGAGGAATACCTCGGTAAAATTTTTCTAAACAAACCCTTAAGACATGACAACGAATGGGTTTTTGAGTTGTAAATCCACTGTTGTCATAACTCATCAACATTTAATTGCATTAAACGAAGCAACTTAATACAATATTAAGTTATCAAAATTAAATTTCATTAACAATTTAGTCAAATATTAGATTAATTTACATGAATGCATGCGGAAATTCGATTTTTTGTAATAATATTGTCAAAGATGATTAATGAAAAGATCAAAGGTCGTAATCTACGTGCCTTCAAATCCATGGACCCAGTCCCGTTGATAAAATCCTTTTTTTTTATATAAACAATAATAAAGAAAATACAGTGTAATATCATCTACCATAATCAAAGATAATGACGGTGAGAGGGATTACCGGATTAGTCTTATAAATGGTATCTTCATTAATCGATGACTTAAAAATTTATAGTATTTACTCTGGAATTAGGTTCGTTCTTTCCAGAAACCAAGAAAACACTGTTGGAATTGGATAATTCTGAATTGTGATATTTCTGTTTCTCTTTAATCCTTTCGATTTCTCTTCACGCCATGGTTTTGTTTTGCTCTGCATTTTTCGTTTTCCGGGAAAGTTGATTTCTTTATATATTCTGTTAGAAATCGTCCTGTTTTCCAATGCCAGCAACAGCGAAACGAACAAAGCCTCCTAGTCTTTCCGCAGAAAACATGGATTTCCGTTGGAAGAACTTTTTCTCTTAAACCATTCGCTCGTTTTGCTGTACCTTTTCTCTAATTTCTTTTCTCTTGAATTTTGTAGGCCGTCCTTTAATTTTTTCGTGTTTAGCTACGTGGGTTCTTGATTTTACTTGAAGAATTAACGTTTAATAGAATTTCTTGTGACCCTTTTACCGAATGAAGTAGTCTTCGTTTCTTCAATACTGATCAAAGCAAAGTAGGCTGGAGTTTTCTTCAAGTTTAGAGAAAAAATTTAAAAGAGAAAAACAGGATTACTTATTGCTTCAGTTGTTTTCTTTTTCTTTTCACATTGAATTTTCCTGTTTCTAAAATTTGGATTTCCCGGTGACCCGGAAAGTGTTGAACTAGACAACCATTCACATACGGGAAAGTTTCGCCGTTGAACAAAAAAATTCCGAGAGAAACAGAGATTTCTTTTTCTCCTTTTTCTGTTATGTTCTTTTAAGTTTGTTTTGAGAGGTCCGTAAATTTAGCTGTCCAAACGTCAAAAAATAGAATATCTTAGTAGACAAAACTTGCATTGCTCTTACATAATCAAATCCCGACAATCTCTCTCTTCCTCTCTCTGTTTTTCCTCTGTTTTCTTTTTCTTTCTTTCCTCTCCTCCGTGTTCAAAGTTTGGGGGGAGAAACTCAATTTCTCTCCATCCCCTCTCCCTCATTCTCTCTTTCTGTTGTAATAATGTTTATTGACAAAGGGTCAACACAATCAAATCTTGACTGCTTTCTCCATTGCACGACACCGGTTGTCCCTTCTCAATTCCTTCTCAAGGTTTGTCATTTCTTCATTGTCAAATACCAAACTTGATTTCGTTCGATAATCTTTACTTTCATTTTGGTTTGTAAAGTTAATTTGTTCCGTAATTGTTGTTTTGTACTGCAGACTGAGATTAGGAACCTAAACAGTTTATGGCATCCGTGGGATAGGGAAAAAATTGACTACTTTACATTGGGTGATCTCTGGAATTGTTATGATGAATGGAGTGCTTATGGTGCTGGAGTTCCTATTGTTTTGGGCGACGGCGAAACATTAGTTCAGTATTATGTACCTTATCTCTCTGCAATACAAATATTTACCAGCAATTCATGCGTAAATGGATCAAGGTAATCACTTTTAGCTTTTACACCTGCAATACCTTTTTGTTGATATATGTTATTGTTTTGGTTATTTTGGTTTTTTATTGATTGCATTATGGAATTGATGAATAACACACGTGGATGGACAAGGACAATTTAATAATAATGTTGATGGAATGTGTCTTACTAGTGCCCCTTGATTGTATGATCGATTTGGTGATTAAGGCTCCTTAATTTTGTGCAAAAATAGCTGGAATTATGTCTTTATGTTTGATCAATTTTGAGTCTTCTGTGTGCAAGTTGTATATTACGGAAAGTGATGGTGAAAATGGTTTTGATCTTCAGGGAAGAGACAGATGACGGTGAGACAAGGGATTCATTTAGTGATTCATGTAGTGATGAAAGTGAGATGGACAAGTTATGGAGATCGGACGGATGCTCATCCGAGGAAGGAGGATTTGAACAAGACAATTCTTTGCATCTGAATGATAGATTGGGTTACCTTTATTTCCAGTACTTTGAGAGATCAACTCCTTATGGCAGAGTTCCTCTTATGGATAAGGTACTTTTTCTTATTACACAGCTTCTTATTTCTCTTACGCAGGCTTACATGTATCTTTACATTGTTGTTTACTTTCAATTCTAATTTTTTCTTGCATTTTGTTTTCCCCAAATGAAAGTTGATCAATCAAGGAACTGGTTAGAGTGATGAAAACATATGTGGATTGGTTAGAATAATCAGAAATCCTTTTCATGATAAGCATCTGATAAAGATGAAATCAAACTTTTAACTTTTGAACATCCAACTATGAACTTTTTCTTGTAATTGTTTTCTAGTCTCTCTTGTTGATTTGTTAATATTCTATCACGTACACGTATCACTACTTTGCATAAAATTATTCGGTTCACGTTCTCTTTTTCTAGTTTATGATTGTCTTTGTTAAGCATTTGCTCGTCTTGGATCTGTTGTTCCCTATTAACTTTTCCCGTTGTTTTGAAAACAAATATTAGATGCCAATCAACACACAATAATTTAACCAACCCGTTATACTAGAGAATCTTTGTGCTCTTTTCCCCAGCCAGTCGCACCTGTGTGGGAGGGTTAAAGCTTGGAGACTTATCATTTCTGGGGAATCAAACTATTACGCAACTTGCATATATAATGAAAGTATGCTAATTCCACAGAATCCTTATCGGTCGGTTCTTTACTTTCAGATTAATGGATTATCAAGAAGATACCCTGGGCTGATGTCTTTGAGGAGTGTTGATCTTTCACCAGCTAGTTGGATGGCAGTTGCTTGGTATCTCTCTTTCTCCATTTCTCTGTTGGTCTGTGCACGACAAGTAATTAATAATCAAGCAAGTTAAACATGCCGGAAAAGACAAATTTTCCACATTTAACAGGCCATTATTGTTTTTGTATGCTATTGAACTCTAATGCAGTTGCTATTGAACTTAGATTTAGGATTTCTTTAGAGTTACTAGCATTTTTAATATAAGACAAATGACATATTTTGCACATCAACATTCACATAATTAATACAAAGTTCAATTTCAATGATGAATTGTTTATTGCTAATAATATGCAGGTACCCAATATACCATATTCCCATGGGAAGGACTATAAAGGATTTGTCTACTAGTTTCCTTACTTACCACACACTTTCATCTTCTTTTCAAGGTACTTCCTTCATCCCATTTCTATTTGATTTATCCTTTTTTTATCTTGTATCCCCTCTTGTTGTTACCTTTACGATCTTATATTCTTTAGAAGGTTTTATATTCGTACAATATCATCTTAAGGAAACTTTTGTTGTGGGTGTTTTGTATGTGTGTAGATATGCCTGATGATGACATTGAGAATGCTGAAAGGAAAAGAAAGGAAGGGGAAGGGATCTCTCTTCCTCCATTTGGGTTGGCCACTTACAAGATGCAAGGGAATGTGTGGGTCTCGGGCAATTGTGGTCGGGACCAAGAAAGGCTAGTGTTGCTTTTGAGCGTAGCAGATTCGTGGCTGAAGCAGCTGAAGGTCCAGCACCATGACTTCAACTATTTCACGGGGATTAGGCGTGGCTGAGAACCACTACTGGGAAGATTTTCCATGAAAATGACTGATCACTAAAAGCCTCTTTTTGCGGTATTGGTTTTTGCGTTTGGAGTGGACTGAAGGCGATAGCCCTTGAGTATGAGGATTGTAGTTGATTATCCGCTCTGTCAGGCTTCACCGATATAGGCTTTTGTTTTTTGGAAGGCCGATGCTTCTATGAAATGTCGTTAGGAGGGTGTATGAGATGATGAGTTTACCCCACTTGTTTTTGCTGCTTTTAAGGCGGTTAATGAGTTTTATGTGGATATATAAATCGGAGAGTTCTGAGAGAGACGTAAGAACGGCTCTTGAACCATCATTAACTTCGTGGTTTGCATAGTATATTCTGTACATTGTAACGAAGAAAAAAAAGCCACTGACACAGGAAAATGACTGTAGGATTTGCTATGCAAGTTTTATTTTCTGTTTATAGTCAAGTGCAACTTACGCCCGTTTGGCCTCCAATGTTTTTCTTTTTTTCTTTTTAATTTATTTATTCCTTGGTTGATTTAATAGCATCGATGAAAATGAAAGAAATCAGAGTGAGGGTTGGATTTTCTATGCTTTCCACAATTTCACTGCACAAACATGGGTTAGAAAAGACAATTGGATTTCCAGATTTGTCTAATCGGGGGACAAAATGCCACTGCCACAGCTCTGTCTTGCGTAGAGCTTAGAACCGACTATTGGTGTCGCGAAAATTCCGTCTTTGACTTCAAGTAGCAATTTACCAACCCATCAGCTCTTTTGAATCGTAGAACAAATCCTGTTGCAACTTAGTGAATGTTTCCGCGTGCATGCCCGTGGTTTCAGTACTTATGCATGCATATTCTTCTGGGTTAGGTCTAGAGAGATTTTGTTCAATACAATGTTAGATATGCATTATTGGAAAGAATTCTCTCTCCCATGTGGATTTCCAAACCTTGTGGTAGGTGTGGTGAGGTAGCTTTTGATGAATAACGCAAGAAAAGCAGCTTTCGTTTTCATTAAGAGTACGCTAATTTACTTTCTACCGGCAATAAAATTAAAACTAAAGACCTGTTTTCTCCTCTGTTCCAACAAATATTTTCTGAGTTCCATCAATCATTTGCTCAATGAATAGAGAACCATTTGATATTTCGTTTGATCGACCCAAAAAGCAAGTGGGGTTTACTGCCAGAAGCTCATTCTGCTGCTACTGTTAAGTGATGATAACTCCTAACCTTATCTGCTCTCGATGAGCATTGGGGCACAAATGTACTAATTTGCGTTGAAATTTGATTGTTTTTTCGTCATGTCCCATCATTCAACACAAAATCAGGTGCATTAGGGTAAAATCATATCAGATATCAATTTTTTTTATTAAATCAATATTTAATCTGATTTAAATTGATTCCGAAAATTTTAATTTAAATCTAATTTGATTTAAATAGGAGATTAAAAATCTCCTGTTTAAATTAAATCGATACCCGATTTAAATCGAGTATCAGTTTTATTTTTTTAAAAATTAAAAATAAAATTAAACATTTTATAATTCTTATAATTTAATCCCTGTTTTTAAAAAAATTTTAAAATTTTT
>JAVXUL010057379.1:0-10354 GCA_035590515.1 Trichilia minutiflora
TCACAAGGTCAAATCCGAATTCGACACGATTATTAATCGTGTGACACGAATACGACCCGTTTATTATTCGTGTTAAAATTTTTAAATCTGAATCCGTTTAATTATATCGAATTCGTGTCGAATAATCGTGTCGTGACCCAAATTGCCACCTAGGTTTCCTCATTGCCGTTGTTTTATTCCTCCCCTTTTCCTTTCATTTTTCTCCATTTTCAATCGTTTAAATTACAATTTTTTTCTATAAATCAAATCTACTTCACTCCTTCATTATTATTTAAGTCTTATTTTATTAATTTGACAGAGATTAGAGTTAAAAAACATTAAAAAAATTTGAATTACTGTTCATCAATTAGGAAATTTCATGTAATTACAATGATTAAAGTTTCCTAGAATTAAATTCAACTTTTTGGTAAGTTTATTAATATTTTATAGCTTTAATTTTGCATAATTTTATAAATTTGTAAAATTAGAATTTACTTTTTATATGATAAATTTAACTCTAATCATGAAAATTCGATTTAAATTATATTAATTAAGACGTATAATAGTGTTATTTATTATTAGAATATTGAAAATACAAAATTAAAAAAATTAATATAAATAAACAGTAAATACATAACTATATACTTTGGAGTTTTTGAGAAAAAGTCAATTTCTATAAATTATGTTAAATTTCGTAAATTTGTTAGTTAAGAGAATAAATTAAAAGGTTAATATGCGAAAATTCGAAAATTGGCTTTAAGGATGAAAATCAGTCCGTAAAAGAAATTGTTGGATTAAATTCGAATCACCAATAATTATCTAGTTATGAATTGACTATAGGAGATAATTAAAAATCGACTAGAAAAACCTGAATAAGAATGTATGAATATTTTATATAGTTTATATTAGTGTTAATTTGAGTTTAGAATTTATATATGTGTTATTATTTATACAATTAGGCACGGATACCAAAAAAAAGAGTCAATACATCGCAAGGAAGTGCATATGTCACACCTCGATCTTAGGAATAAAACTTCATGACAATCACCATAAATTCAAAAAATATATTATATTAATTAGAATACATGTCAAGGACATATAAGGCATTCAAAACCTATTTACAATCCAAATTTAATGTAATAGTTTCACATTAATACAAATATAATCATCTTCAAAATATACTCAGCTGAATAATATAAATACATATAAATCATTCAATAAAAATCAATTTTAATTTTAATTTTAGCGGATTGAACATATGTTTAAACTGAGTGAAGTACGTGTTATCAACAATGAAATCTTTGTTAAAATCAACTATGTTCATCGCTAAAATACTTAGCGAGTGAATATACATATAAAAATAAAGAAAGTAATTTATAACTCACATCCAAATCAATAGAATATTAAGAAAACCTGTTATCATAATAAATCAGTTTTAAACTGCCTCATCAAAAACCAAGTAAGGCATAAAGCACTCATTAATCAGGACATCATCAATATTAATATAAATCAAATAAATTGAGTATATTAGATTTCATGCATCTTAATTAACTGTAGGATATCCTTAACTCATAAATGCGATAGCACACTATGCATTTTGGGTCTATTCGATCTCCATCCACTTCAATTGACTGTAGCATAATCCTCATTTTTGGGCTTATTAGGTTTAGATTCCATCCACCTTTCTTGACTGTAGGATACCATTAGCCTCTATAATATCAAAAATATTGACATACAAGTTCGAAATCAATATCAAAACATCATAACATTGGCTCGATTGTGGCCTGTTGGCCTCAAATGTACATATTGGTCCCTTAGACCTTATGAAAGTATATCACAACTTTAATATCATAAAGATCATAACTAGCCTACGACCTCAACCATATCTATATCTATCTATCTATCTATCTATCTGTACAAATCGTGCACCAATTTAACAATCAATTCATCGCACAAATTTATCACAAATAAGTGAGACCTCCTCCTAGTCTCAATCTCAATCAAATCATCATCGTCTCTCAACACCAATCAAACTATATAAAATATTTCTATTTTTCTAACGCATAAATCAAATAAGTTTTTTATAAACAGTGTATAGGAAAACTAAAAAAAAGTCAAAATAATTTCACTCATAAACTCGAGGCAGGGAATCACTCTTTGGACGACTTTCACTTAACAAAAATTCTCGAACTAAAACGTCCGTGCCTATAAATAATTTAACAACTGCTTCTTATAAAAACAATATGATATGCATGAATAATGCATATGAATGTCAAATTCAATATTTAACTCATATATTTTATTCACTGTAAAAAATCGTTTTTTGATCATTTCACCGATTTCTATAATAGAATCTCATAATCATATTTCAAATCAATATTTATATCTGTTCACGACGATTTAACTCATTTTGGTACCCAATTTCAGTATTCTATCAAATTTGTCCAAATCAATCCAATTCCTTATGAATTCACATTTAATGAATTTAATTTGGCATGTATATACTAAATTCCAATCTGATTCATCATAATTATGCAAAACTATCAAATGCACAGTATCTGTAATTACTGTTTATTATGCCCAAATTTTCAAATTTACAATTTTAGCATTTTAATTGCACAAATATGTATTCTACACTTTAATTAATATAAATTTAAGTCCAATTGTAATAATCAAAACCAAATTGAATTCAAATGAATAGTAAACCCTAGGTTTTAATTTATGAAATTAATACTTAGATTAAGCTTAAAACTTATCAAAGGGTTGAAATTAACCCTAGGATATTATCATTACTGGGAAATGTAAATCCTCAAATTTAATGAATAGTAATAGAACTCTTCCTAATGCTTTCTAGGCTTAATTTTTGGTTAAATCAATAAGGGTTTTGGGAGTGACATCGACTTTTCAAAGACAAAATTAATCAAAACGCGTCAAATAAAGGTGGGAGCTCAAATCAATGCTAAAATCAATCCAAAGACTAGTGAATTGGTCTTATACAATGGCCTGAACCGGTGCCAAAAACCAACGTCGATTGTGAAAGTTTTGGGCTTGTTTGTCTTATGCATTCAATTTTTAACATCTTCTATACTAATATCTCTCATATAAAGTCAAATTTTACTTATGTTTCTTTTTATTTAACCGTCATCGAGTCTAATTTTATGATAAAAAAAACATTTGTCCATTGAATTTTTTTATTGGTAGAAATTTAAGTTTAAAGCTGCAATCAACCCCTCTATGGAATTTTTCCTTAACTCATTTAATTTCATTTGCTTTTATTAAAACCTTCTTAAATCACTCTAATAACATCCATATGATGTTAATTACTCAATATTAAATACCTATATATATTTATAAAAATAACAAAAATACCCCTAAAGAATAAAATGATCAAAATATCTCTAGATAAAAAATACAGGATTTACAACATATCCTTCCTAAATTGTAAGTAGATTCTTTTTAATCCACTTTTATCTATTTTAAAGTTTTATTGAAAATTTAAATATTTGAATGCATTGAAAGTTAGAAACATGATTTTTATGTTTATATTTTATATAAAATATTGAATTGTTCTTGTTTTAAGAAGTGATGATGAGTTATTTGAGATTAAGGCTAGGACGAGGCTTAATGTGATTTATGTTGATTTTATTATGGTTTTTATTATTACATTGAGACCTTGCATAGTTGATAGATATACGTACACATATATGTGATTTATTTGAATTTGAATTAATTTGGAGTTTGTTAAGATTATATGGTTAGTGGGCTAGATTATGTGATTGGTTTTATGATACTATATAATCGGAGAGATATCTGTAGCTATGAGATTTTAGTAGCCTTGAGCAGACTGAGGGCAAACTACTCAAGTGAGTGGTATACCGATGGGGTCATTATAAAGGGGATGATGATTCTATTTGTAATAGAGTGATCCACTAGGTGAAAAGTAAAGGACATTTACATGGAGTTTCATGTGATTATTTGAGACTAACGTTAGTGGTAAGTATTGTTTTTCATAAATTGCATGCATATTTTTATATTATATTAAAAGAATATTTTATTTAATACTCATCAATTTTATTTATATAAAAAATTCACTGACGATCTTGACATTACTATTGACTCAAGTAAACATCAAAAAAGGGAGACAATCTAATGATTTTCATGTTTGCATTATGTGGTTTTAAACTAAAACAAATGATTTTCTCACTATATATATACATAATTAATTTTAGAACTCTTTTAATTATTATCATAGATTTTATTCTTTTGTAATATAAATGTTTATATTTCTATTTTATCCATTTATGGAGTATAATTCCTGTATACTCATTCCCCTCACTTTTTAGTTTTCAAGACTTTTGAATACATAAGAGATTGAGGTAATAAAGTAGAGTATATTATCCTAGCCTCAGGTATAAAATTCGTATCTCGACTAATTGTAGGGTTGTATAATCCATTGGAAGCTTTTAATTTGACTTGAATGTATGCATTTGATATTTATGTTTTGTTAATTTTGAAAAATAAATTATGTAAATTTTGAAGCTCTTGTGGTTAGTAATGCTTATGATGAATGATAATTTTATTCTTGGACCAGTTTATAATTTTTAATGTATGATTTTGTGATGACAACTTGAATATGATTGTACTTGAAAAATTTATTGACTTTGGAGTTGTGTTGGAAAATGATTTGAAAAGGAAGTAATGGATTGAGTTCAATTTATTGAAAGAGCATTTTAATTTGTTTTATTAGGTATCTAAGAGCCCTACGAGTTTTTAGTAGACATTTTGAATTATATAATGTTTATCAAGAGATTATTGTCACAAGTGTCCTATGAATTAGGACATGACAGTTTATGGCCTTTTTTATCAATTATGATTAATCATAGTAATTTTTTGATTAATTATAATAATTTTTATTTGATTTAAGTAGTAACTAACTATTCTAAAGTGATAATTTAGTGATTTAATAATAATTTATATTTAACTTTTTTTAAATTGAATTTCAACTCAAGGATGAGTAAGATGAACATATAATTATAAAAATGTAATAACTCAAATCAGGAAAACAAAACTTTTATTATTCATTCACAACGAAACTATGATAAAGTTATAATAGAGATATTAAATTTAATTATACGTCGAAAATATTTACAATTTAACTTATAAAATTATATTTAGTATCTTTATCCTCCATATTTTAAAAGTCCAATGTTTAAATGTTAATATATAAAATATAAAATATTTTTAGATATTAAATTCTCTTCAATTTTACTATTGTAACTATTATGACCTCTTTAAATATTCAAAATTGTGACTATGCCTTAAAAACCCATAATTATATATATTCTTATTCAGATTCATTTATTGCTTTCAAAATTTATTAAGTGGAATTAAAAATTGAATTCTAATAATAATATATTAATAGATACTTCCTTATCCTAGATCTTCTTTTTTTTTTTAATTTTAATAAAAATTTGTTGTACTTCTTTTTCTTTCTATAAATGATAAAAAGGATTGAAAGGATTTTGATGAATTTTGGTCATACAATTAACAGTTTGCATACATTACACAAATTTTCACATGATTGCATTTAAATTAAATTTATTTAAGTTATAATTTTTTCTTATATTCATCATCAACTAAAATTATAAAAAGGGATAATTGTAGATTTAAAAAGACTCTCTTATTAGTTTAAAAAATGCTCTTTCTAAATTTTTTTAATATTATTTAATTGTTATTAAAAAAATTTAAAATTAAAAAAATATTTTGCTTTTATTAGAAAAAATTTAAATTTAAAGGATATTTAAAAATATTAAATTAATTGTAACGCTCTTATATTTACTTCCTTTCTCTTTTAATATAATTTTTAAAAGTTTTATTTATTAAATTAACTATAATATTTTTGTTAAAAAATATTCTTGATAATCAAATAATAAATAATGGTTGGTTACTATTGTTGTAGTTTGTGAATGTAGAATGTGAAATCACAAATTACATTCTATACCTTAGCACAAATGTAATTAAAGCTTATAATATAAGAGACATGTCTTGCCAACTAATAAAGCTTGACTATGAAGTCACACTAATCATTCATTGCTTTCGTTTGGCATAGGGCATATTATGGTACGTTCCAAAGACAAAAACATAATTGGATCAATTTTATTCAAAGTAGTAATAAGTGGACATAATCTTATATACCTTTTGTATAAATTTTTATATTAAATAATTTTTGCACTCAAGAGATTTGTTATGGTACCGAAAATAAATATTTTGTTATGTTACAATTAACCATTTATCAATAATTATGGACTAAAAACCACAATACTTAATCAATTTCAAACATATATAATATGATATCATATTATGAACCCTTGTGCAAAAGTTGGAAGAAAAGCATAGACCTCAATGAAAAAGGTAAGCAAGCAAGCCTAAAGGACCAAAGCCACATCCTACATGAAACAAAGAGTGTTTTTTTTTAGCTGGACCTTAGCTCACATTCCATTACAACAAAGCATACATGATATATTCACTTTTCCTATGAGACCCACATCATTGATGTTTAATAACTTCTTGTCTTTGTGTGATTGTGGATACAATTTTTACTTTCATTCTCATTGGAGTGGTTCAATATCTAATCAATTCCCTAGTGTATTTATGGACATTAGCATTAACTCTACACCAAACAAAGCCTTATAAGTTTATTATGCTAAAAGAAAAATCTTTTGGTGGGTAAGAATATATTAATCATGTCCCAACCCTCGAAATGAATACACATGACAATAGTTGTTAATCCAAAAAATACATTCTATTAACTTAAAATGTATCTCAAGAACATACAAGACATAAAATTATTTCAACTCCATTTCGAATCTATATCCAAAAGATAATTTTCAAAATTCACATAAATTCAACATCATCAATTGGTTATCAAACTGCAAATCTAAAGCATGATTTTTTTCAATATATCTTGATCAAATGAGAAGACAAAGAAAATCATTTAACTAAATTTTACTTTGTGGACCAAAGTATAAAAATGAGCCAAATACCTAGAATCCGTAATGAAAACTCTGATTTATTAGCTAATGCCTAAATTACAACTATCCTAAAATGTAAGAAAAAAAGAGTGAGTATTTAGAAAATACTTAGTGAGGGAACATATATAGTACTTATACTTTTTTCAAGCAACTGTAATATATATATATATATATATATATGTGTGTGTGTGTGTGTGTGTGTGTGTGTGTGTGTGTGTGTCTGTGTGTGTGTGGATATTGGTGATATGAAAAATATTTTTTCATTTGACGGATAAATACTTATAGATATTAAATTATTTAATATTAATGTGTTTTTCTAAAAAAAACATATATTTAAAATTTTGTATGTTTTTAACATGTGTATGACATGTGTATGATCATCATGCATAATGACTCCCTAGATAAAATTATTAAATCCTTGCCTCTCATTGGTAGGATAACAATGTATTCTTTGACATAAACTTTGATATCTCAAGATTTCTATTATATGAAGAGTGTTGGGTTTATGGAATTTAATTTAATTATCTGGTTATTGGATGTGTATTTTTATCTTGACCAAGATTTCTATTATGTGAGGTAAGGACGAGAATAACATCTTTAGAAAGCATAATAGTTCGGATTTAAATGGACTAGGATGCCAAGATTTTTATTATGTGAGGCATCTGAATCTCAAGATTTCTAGGGCAAAAGAATATGAATCAAATCTTATATGTGATGTAAAAGGAAAGGAGTTTCCTACTTATTAAGATCATATCATGCCCCGACCCTAAGTATCGACCACATGACAATAGTCGCGAATCCAAGGGACACATCCTATTAGCTAAAATGCATTCCTAAAATACCCAAAGTATTAAAACTTGTTTTCGAATTTCATTTCTAAATATAAACAGTATATTAAAATTTTTCAAACATATTTAACATCTGTATGTCGATACTAATACAAGCTCAATTCCATAAATAATTATATTAAAATGATTCAATACAGTCCATACTAAAAAAAAATAAAACACATAGTTTTAAATTTATCTGACACATATATTATGTTATGTTCAGTGGACCATAATACCGAAAACATAAGTCGAGTACCTAAAAATATGGCTGAAATCTCTGATCAGCTACTCTATGCCAGCACATGACTACTTTAACCAGAAATAGGGGAGTGAGGGGTGAGTATTTAGAAAAATAATCAGTAAGCAAATAATGAAATAAATAACAAAATAAGATCCCATGGACTGATTACGAAAGCCTTCAAAGTTATCAAAATTCAAACATAATTGAAACATGGCATAAGCAAATATCACTGAAATATCAACACAAATTTATTTTATAAATTTTTTGTTAGTCTGTAGGATTCCATTCACTCTATTTCAAGCTGTATAGATGATCCACAACCTTGTATGAGCATATACACCCATGAAAGTATATGATTAGCATGCTATATAATATAGATATGCTGGATTTCACCCATCCTATACTGGACTGTATGGCCAATCCTCATCTATGATTCTATTGGATTCCATCTACTCTATTTGAGTTGCATGGTCAATCCTTATCTCTGGATCTATCGAATTTCACCCACTCTATATGAGCTATATGGCCAATCCTTATATAAAAATCAAACATAATGGCAAGCCAGCTTGTAAATTAATAATAATGGCCCCTAAGAGCAAATCAAACATCAATGACACTCAAGGCCAAAAATCAATGTCAATGGCACATAAGGCCAAAATCTTTATCAAAGTCACACAAGGCCAAAATGGTAGAACCAATACCAACGGCTCACAAGGGCAAAAACAGTACATCAATGGCATACAAAGCCAACTAAAACGATGGCATTCCAGCCCTTATACATAATTAAATTATGCCACAAGTTATACAACATCATCCAAAAGTAATATCTATAAATTGGCCTCCGGTCTCAAATCCATAACAATATATATATCATAAACATTATCACCTAGTTTTACCACAAACAAGGGACTATCCCGATCACTACACAATCACAATTCTAATATCTCCTTATATCAATCATATTTATACATATACGTATACATATATTCCATCATCTCGAGCATATAAGACATATAAGCATTTTAAATAATGTTTAAGAGGAGTGAAAAAGTGAGATCGTATCCACTCACTGCTCTGGGATGGAGAACCACCCTCTCATTGCCTCTTTTGCATTGGAGACTCTTTAACCAAAGTTGTCGCACCTGAATGCATATATATATATGCATAAGATTCAATAATCTTTTCACATAATAAACTTAGATTATGCATTAAATGATGCACATACTTCTCTCTCTCTCTCTCTCTCTGTACACACAGTCAACCCTTTGGCTGTTTACATCCTTACTCCACATTGGTTCATTCTCCACTTTTTCAAAAGCATAACACACTTAAACACCTTAATTTATCAATCCAATCATCAGATTGGATTATGCCTAATCTCTAGGTTTTTTGAGAACAATAACCTAGCTACCTTTTTCTTTATTTATGCGCAATGGTCACTCAAAGTAAAGAAATATACTGAGGGGTGAACTTACTCAAGTTGGTAGGTATGTTTTGAGCTCCTCTTTGCTTGATTTTCTCTTCTTAGCTACTGTTTACCACGGTCCCTCTCTCTAGATTCCTCTTGAACCATCAAGTAAAACCTTTATTAAAAGGGGTTCCCAAGCTCTTATGTTGATTATGAGGTTATTATAAAAAAATGATGGAGTTTGGTGGAGATTTATGTGAGAATGGTTTTGGACAGAGAGTGGAGAGAAAAGTTGCAGAGATGGGAAAGAAAAAGAAGAAGAGAAAGAAGAGAGAAATGGGGGAGACGAGCCACTGACTTGCTAATATAAATGAAGCCTTGAAATAACCAAAATATCCTTTAAAATTATGTCAAAATGTCTCCAAGTATCGATACTTTCTATCAAAAGAGGTCGTTCGAGTCATTTACATTCGAAGTATCGATACTTCTCCCCAAAGTATCAATATTTTAACTCCAAAATATCAATACTTGCTTCATTGAAGCCCTGAGTATCGATACTTTTAACTTACTATTTATTCTAACTACAGAGTATCAATACTTTGGTTATACAATTCATTATAGTCCTTAGAGTATCGACACCCTCACGCACTTGCGTATCCAAGTACTAATACTTCTTTTAAAGTATCAATATTTTCGGCCTTCCAGTGCCAAGTATCGATACTTTCTATTCTTTTTCTCAAGTGGGGACTTTTGAAGTGGGGTTGAGGCCCTATGTCCTAGGATTTTTTCTAGATTTCCTAAGCATGCATAAAGGTAAATTTTCAACTTTTGAAAAATCAAAGCATTTAAATGATCAAATGCTTAC